>CALSCE010000020.1:2547401-2562511 GCA_943593645.1 Bovichtus variegatus | reverse complement strand
TATATATATATATATATATATATATACACAAAAATGATGTGCAATATCAAAGTAATATGCAAGTTACAGTATAGTGCAAAAAAACTTTAGGTAGTGTTTGGTCTGTAAATCTCAGAAAACAATGGGGGAAAAATGTCTTTAGTCCGACCAAAACTTTAGTATCTTCCAAAACTTGAAGGTATTCAGTTTACTGAGATTTAAAACAAAAAATATCAGAGAATTAGAGAAACTGTAACTAGAGTTTCATCTCTATTTTGATGTGAGTTACCTGAGCACAGACACCCTGATGATGTCAGCATTAACCCGCTCTCTGCCTCTCTGCGATTGGTCCAGCTCCGGCCCGTGTGAGCGACTCGCTGCTGGCAGAGACGATGATCGGCAAAGCGGTGGAGCACATGTTTGAGACAGAGGACGGGCCGAAGGAGGAGTGGAGGGGGATGGTGCTGGCTCGAGCTCCCATCATGACCTCCTGGTTCTACATCACCTACGAGAAAGACCCGGTCCTCTACATGTACCAGCTGCTGGACGACTACAAGGAGGGAGACCTGCGCATCATGCCCGACTCCAGTGAGTGGAAGCCGACGTGAACCGGTTCTACTGGGCACCAGTGTTCAGCACCTTCAGCACCTCACTTAGGTTCACTGTTAGTCTCTCAACTAGCGTTTTAGCCCCGTTGCTCATTTGATCAACAACAAATAGTTTGTTTCATTTTGTTAGTGAAAATGTTCTTCATGCTAACGGAACATAATATTTGAATGAAGACATCTTCTTTATCAAGCTTTGATTTATGGTTTAGTGAGACTCTGAGAAATAGTTTCTACTTTTCCACTATTAGACAGACGCGTCATTCATGCTGCTGCTTTTTCAAGGGGGAAACACCTGCTACACACACATCATGGAAAATGAGGGATTCAAGCAATGAATGTATTTGAGCTGTAAACATTTCACACAGCAATTAATTTATTTAAATAGATTCTCTGTAGCTTGACGAAGTTTTACATTAAGAGCATCTTTAAGCATCTTTAAGCTCAACATATATTGACTTCATTTATATTGTTATATTTATCAGTATTGACAGATTTTTTTTTAAATTGTTTTATTTTACAGTTTAAAACATAAATATCACCATCGGATGCGCCGTAAGAGATTATAGCTTTAAAATAATCTGCAGTCCCAGGTTATTCTTTCAGTACATATTTTGGTCACATTTCCTCTTTTAAAAGAGATTATTATCAAAAATGTTTATGAATTTCCTTATCTGATTTTAATTTTTCACTATCTATATATATATATATATATATATATATATATATATATATATATTGAGATCTGCGTCAGAAATCCAGTGTACGTCAACCTCTAAAGTACAACTTATTTGATGTAGACCTATTTGTCCAAAGGTTTTTATAACAAATGTTTTTACATGAGTTGGTTAAACCATCCATACACATGTCACCCGTCTTTCTCTCTGTCTTGCGCTCTGTAGACGACAGCGTGGCGGCGGAGCGGGAACCCGGTGAAGTGGTCGACAGTCTGGTGGGCAAACAGGTGGAGTACGCCAAAGAGGACGGCGGGAAGCGGTCGGGTATGGTCATTCACCAGGTGGAGGCCAAGCCCTCCGTCTACTTCATAAAGTTCGACGACGACTTCCACATCTACGTGTACGACCTGGTCAAGACCTCCTAAAACCAGAAAACCCGGTCCACAATCAGGACCCCCAAAAAGACTTACTGAGACCTGCCTAAACCCACTGTATAAAAAACCCCACCAAAACCCCCCAGTGAAGAAAGACTACAGCTAGGGTTTAAAACATCCACGGTCTATAGAGACGCCTGAGACAGATGATATCATTCTTTACTCTTTCTTTTACGAAACGCCTTAAACACGAGAAAAATACTTGGTTATGGAAGCCCCCTTACCAAGACAGGGAAACTACAACCAGCTCCAAGTCTTCACGTGTATCCAATTATCTATCATTCGTCATTACTGTCCAGATTCTTTTAGACCCTGTTAGGAAGCTTCATCTCACACAAAACTGGTTTGAGCGCCCCAAATAAGACCGTCGATCTCGAGTGATTTGTAACAACGAGTTAGATTTTGGAGCATTTGTGTCAACGATGAACAAAAACAACGTCATCCGCATCAGTTTGAAAAACGTGACTTCTACAAGCTGAGATCTGCGAGGACCAGATCGAAACAAAAACGTCTCCCGACCCAAATATCATTCGCTCCAGAGTCAAAGCAGGTCTAAAACTATTTAAGCAAACAGAAAGACTCCCCCCCCCCCCCTCTCCTGAAACCCTGTCAGACTGCTTGAGACCTCCGTCTCCCTCGAGGAGGGGGGGTGGATAGGTCTGAGTCTGCTGGGGTTAATGAAGGGATGGGACTTCAGGAAGACAGAAACCTGGAGATGAAGTGAAAACTGAACCATCGTCTGTCTGCATCTGTATTTATCGAAGGTGTACGTGGACTATTCTGCGATTAGAGGTCACACAGGAGGAACCTGTGTCCAATCACAGCATTTTACCTCCCTGCTGGTCACCTGTTAACGAACAAAGAGTGGAATAAAAGTATGAAGGACGCCGTGGAGAAAACCAGAGGACACAGACTCTTTTCTTTTTCCATTCTTTTAGCATTTGTCTTTTCCCTGTTGCTGCTGATTCCTACATTTCCCACAATGACTTAAGGTTTTACATTAAGATAGCCGGAGAGCCTCAGGTGTGTTGTTTCTGCCGCACCAGTTAGCATCATTAGCTGTCCCCATAAAACTGGTCAGCTGCTGCTCACAGGTAGCGCTCGTGCACGCCGCCCAGATTCAGTTTTCAGTAGGAATGCTAATGATGCTAAGGAGCTAATTCCAAGTGTTCTAGACCCTGGATGCCCAGGGCCATGATGAAATATGTTCGCACAAACTTTTCATGGATTCTGCTCCAGCTGAGAATTAGTTCAGGTCAAACAAACACAACGGTATTTTGGGGGGAAATCTTCTTGTTGGGCAGATGAGAAGATCAGTATCAGTTATTGATGCTGTATGACCAGGATGGGTTTATGGAAACTCTACTTAAACCCCCCCATTCAACGTTTTTATAAACATGTAATAAATGGTTTATAGCACACTACAATATGGTTGAAAGTGGATAAAAGTGTTTATTAATCTTCAGCGTTTGTCAACAATTGTAACTTCTACTATGAAGACAAGAATTCTACAGGATGGATTATATTTTTTCAACTAAAACATTAATAAACACTTATCATCTTACAGCTACGTTCTAGTGTGTTTATGAGCCATGTGTTGCATGTTTATATACAGCTGTTAAGGTGTTGCGTTTATCTTGGAGCTAAGACTGGACGCATTTCCCAAAATGTCGAATGGCCTCCCTTGGACATCTGATGCAGTGTTGATCCGTTCTAATCAGTCCTGAGTGCGAGGGGGGAACTGTAGCAGTGGCCATGCCCCGCCCCCTGTCTGAGGCGCCGGTTTCTGATTGGCTGGATTCGAGCACAGATGTGGTTTGTTATGGACCAGACCGATCCAGTGTTCATCTGTTTAAAGTTGATTTGTATGTTTTTTTTTATAAAAGATCTTTCCCCTTCTTATCTCTTCTTCTGCTTTCATATTGACGCCCTGTATAGTTTCTTCATTGTTTATATGTTTATATGAGCCGGCACATACGGATCGCCTTGTTTTTTTTTTTCCTCTGTATATTATCTGTTCTTTGGTTACCTGTCATGTCACCTGTCTTCTGTTCTGTGTACACTGTATATTACCCAGTTAGCTGTAGGAAGCTTGTGGCTGAAATTCCCATTTCAACCAAAATGACTGAAGATTTTATCCCGACTGCACTCCGCTGAGTCTGGTTGAGGTGGAGGATTATTTTTTCTTTAACTCTTTGCTGAGTGACAAATCTTTCCTTTCCTTTTTTATGGAGTCTGGATTGGGGCCCTCCTCCCATGCAATCATTTCCCAGCTCCCTCTATAAGCGCTCCTCGTTTTCTTTTTCTTTTTTTTAATAGTTAGAACTCGGTCAGGTGGCGATTGAAGGTACTCTATCTCCCACAATGCTGATGTAGCTCTCCCCGCCACAGACATGACTGACATTAGCATTAAACAGCCATGTTGCCTGATCCATGTCTCGGGTGCCTGAAAGGACTCGAACATCTGAAACTAACCGTTTTTAAACAACATGAGTTTTCACAACATTTCGTTCTGTTGTGAAAATCATTTGTTCCAATTCTAGAATCTCGGAACCTGTGTTACTGTTCTAGAATCTGTCGTTTGATATTGTGCAATGTATTCCGTTGTTCAGATTCGAGACCATGGAGACTCCGGAATGTCAAAGTTCATTGTGTGGAATCTTTTGATTACATAAATACTCATCGTGGAACCCACACTTTCTGACTCTAGAACACGCCCGGTTAGGGAGGAATTCTCAATCTCGAGAACTCTGGTTCTGACTCGGGGAATCTGTCATTTGTGTCATCTGTTGTAGAATCTGTCATTTGATTCTGTGGAACATGTTGAGAACCCTCCCATTCTGACAAAGAATTCTCACATTTAGTTTTTCCTTTAATTGACTGCTTCAGATTCTAGAACATGGAGACTTGTTTTGGAAGCCCCACGTGTTCTGATTCTATAACATGCCCTGTCTTGGGATGCAGTGCGAGTTCGAGAACATTTTATTCAAATTCAAATAACATGTTCTGGTTCTAGAATCATTTCGGCACTTTCATGGCTGCTCTACAATCCATTTCATTTTCAGGAACGCATCTCATCAAAAGTGAGTTTCTCATCAAATTTTTATACTAAATCATTATAGTCGATAGGTGAACAGATTTTAGAGCGCAGGGAGACTTTTGTTTTGAAATCTGGTTTGCATACATGCGTTCTTAGTCTGGGATTCTATAATAATTTGACCACTTTACTCACGGTTCTAGAATCTTTTAAAAAGAAATATGATTTACTCCGCTACAAATTCTAGAACATGGAGACTAGAACATTCTGGAAGGTGCATTTCCATGCCGGAGCCCACCCGTTCTGATCCTAGAACACGGAAACTAGAACATTCTTGAACGCACATTTGAAATGTCGCAAACCCACGCGATCAGATTCTAGAACACAGAGGCCGCAACATTCTATAACCCATGCATTCGGATTCAGATCTTGTTTCTCCATTGGAAAATCTATTCAGAATATCTGCTAGCGGAGGGGACGACAGTGATGTATGAACTACATAACAAACGTGTCGGTGTTGAGTTGTCAAAAGCGTTCTCTGAAATCGGTGGTAATAACTTTTGTGATCGCAAGAAGAAAAAGAAGATGAAAAAAAACAAATGACAGAATAAATGATTTACAGTTCAGACAGAGAGCAGACAGTGTTGTTTCTTTGTTTCAGGTAGAAATGTTTGTTGGATCTCCTCGCCCGGTCTGCCCCACTTCTGTCTCTGGTTCTATTTTAAATCTTTAACCGGTCACCAAGGACACGTCCAGAAGCTGATGGACTCTTTGTCTGTCTGTCCCGTTCAGAGAGAGCAGCTGGTGTCCTTTTTGAATTAGTCTGCTGCCGTTTTTAACTGTTAGTTAACCTGGATGAATACCCACAATCACCTCGATGAGCCAGGTGATGTTTAGACCGTATTTATACTCCTGGGCGGCAGTGGGGGGGGGGGGGGGTCAAAGACCAGTGTCTGGGTGGATCTGCAGCCTCCGTGATGTGGACATCAGTAGTCGTCTGTTCAGGAGCCGACACGCCGTTCGTATTTTACAGAAAAAACATTGATCTGTAGTGTGAGTGTATGTGAGTGTGTGTGTGTGTGTGTGTGTGTGTGTGCGTGTGTGCTGTGGATCAGCCCCTGTTCAGAGCAGTGTTGTTTTTGCATGCTTGTATAGCTCAGTGTAAATCGATGTGAGTTGCATGTCCGTGTAGTTTTCAGTTGTTCGGCTGACTTCTGTCCGTTGTGGCTTTTTTTGGGTGCCTTTCGTTTTGATTTCTCTGTTTTTCTTTCCCCGTTTCATTTTGTACTATGTGTCCCAGAGGCTGCTGCTGTTTTTTGGGGTTATTGAGCATAAGATAGAAAAATTAAAACAAAGAAAATCCTCCTTCAAACAGAGCTGACAACAGTTTTATTATCATGCGGTGATGACAGGTGTGAATTCTGTTTCTGGGTGGATTGTCCCTTTAAAGAGTGCCAACTACAGATGCCAGTGTTGTACAGCAGTGAAAAGCCCACACTATTTACTAAAATAAACCATTTCTCTGTTTTTTCACTCATGAGTCTGTCACTTATTTTATGTTTTTTAGATTGACATTTAATGCACTTTTAAAGAGACGTCGCAGCAAGAAGTATGAATGTAGACCGATAAAGACGAAGAGCAATTGTCATAATCTGGTTTCAGATTATTTATTTATTGGTGGAAATAAAAATCCATCCATCTAAATAAAAGTGTTCACTTTGTTTATATTAAATATCAGTCTGCTGACCTTTCAGCAACATTAATTTCATGGTCAGAAGTTGAAATGACTGTTAATGTCTTAGAATTCCACATAAACATACAGTGGAAAATTCAGAGAACGGGCAAGTATGATAAGATATGGCATAATGTAGAAACTATTTAAAGTTACAATATATCAAAGACATAATAGTAAGAGCTATTTATCCATACTTCTAATTTATACTGTAATGTCACAACATAGTACATTCAGAAGAATATTGTTTTTTGTTTTTTTCCCTTCAATTTTTAGAGTCGAATACTTTTTTGGTGAGTCATCTCATTTTAGAAATGAAGAATTTGCCAAGAGAAATGTAAATATTGACTACAGATTTCTATTGACCAGTAGAATAAGATGGCATTCTTCTACATTGTATATAAACAGAGTATATTGACATTAAGTTTCACAAAGAAATATTCTTCCAAATATTTTTAGAAATTCTGAGTGTGTAGAAAGCTTATTAATGGTTAAGTGTTTTATAGAGTCATTACAAACACTACCATTTCTGACACTAGGGCATTATTTTTGTAAAACTACCACCTGTAAACAGGATTATCACCTATTTTATTTTATGACCTAAAATATTGACATGAGAAATATTTAGGATAAGTGAAGACCAGCAGAGATCTGAAAGATGAGCTCAGTGAAAAGATAAAAAATGGGAGACAGTTGTAACGAAAAGAAAACAAACAGTATTCTTATCCATGAATGAAGATCGTTAAAGACGAAGAACAACGTCATGGACTTTTATTTATGTGTTTATTGGTGGAAATCAAAATCCATCCGCCTAAACAAACGTATTCATTGTGTTTATATTAAATATTACTCTGCTCACCCTTCAGCAACATTCAGACATCTACATGTTTTATCCTTCTTAAAATTGCAGCTATCAAATCAAATTAAATTGTATTTACATAGCACAATATCACAAATTACAAATTTGTCTCGCAAAATGTTTTCAAAAAATGTTAGAAACGTCTGAGAGAGCGACTGAGGAGGATCCTCTCCCAGGATGGACAGACGAGCAATAGATGTCGTGTGTACAGAACAAACAACATCGTAAAAATACAACATAATCCAGATGACAAAAATTATGAAAAAGATGGATCCAGGAGGATGTTATCGCTTCCAGGTGTCGCAAAGAATATTAACAATGGTAATAACAACTACGATATAGGACTCTTAAAAGGAATAGCAACAGTAACAACTATGAAATATGACTTATAGTAATAACAATAAAAACAACCCTAAGAATATGACAAATAAAACAACAAATGTATTCTACTAATATTCATATTTGTGTTTGTTGTACTGTGTTTATTAAATTAACAAAAGTAACGATAAAGAACATTTATATAATAATAATAATAATATTAGTAATAATACAGCTTTTTCTGATTGCTTCGGCACTATCTTTGGCTTTTTTTTTTGTAAAACTCTACACACTAACCACAAAGGCTTACACCAAACCAGCAACACATTATACCTGTCTTGCAAAAGCAAACAATTCTTGCAAAACTCTTCAAACGCATCTAAAAAATTGTGTTTCTGCTTCAAATACAGTACACACAAACCATCATTTGAACAAGAGCCAACGACACACTGACAGTGTGAATGAATAACACTTGTATCTTTTGCTTTCACACTGGGAGAAGTTAAACTATGGCAAAGGTACCCGAGGAACTAACTAAAGCTACTTAGAAAAAAAAGTTCAAACAACTTTGTCAAAAGATGGCAGCAAAAAACGCCACTCTATTGAGTTTATTTTTAAGAAGTGCCCAATTTTTCACAGGTCATACATAAACCAAAACAAATAAGATAGATCTGATTTAACAACGAAAACAGTCTTGAACTTACAGCTTTCACACAGTATGAACAGCTTCAACACTGACGGACGGATGCATTGTTGTTGTTGTTCAATAACGGCAGCCAAGCAATGGGAAAAAAAAATCATTCCTTTCCTTTTATGGCACAAAATAGGAGTTTTATTTTCAGTTGTTAAACTACCAGCTACTGCAAACTGCTAGTTTAACTACAAATTACAAACTGAGTGTAAAGCAGAGAACGTTACATTCATGTTAAATGCATTGGCTACAAGTGTTAATTGAAAGAACAAAAATAAATTGCATTGCTTTTTACTCAGACTAAAGAGTGTGTTTGTGTTTGTTTTCTAACGTCACCCAGGTGTCATTTTAGTTTGTGATTTCAGAATTAGAATCAGCTTTATTGACCATATAAATGAGAAAAACATTTCAGGACTGCAATGAAATTAAACTATCGGACAATTAGATCGATACAGATTTAAATGGAAATAAAATACTCAAAAGTAATAACATGAAGGCGATAACATGAAAAAAATGAGACATTTTGGAGATAAAAATGATGTGCTTGCAATAATTTAAAAAATGTTTCAGATAACTTTTGAGAAGTGATTTAGTGATTTGACTCTAAATTATTAAACAAATGGACTTACAAATGATAAATTTAATAAGAAATGCCTGCATGTTTAAAATATAACTATTATGTCAATATGATATTGGTGCAGTTGCCATCCACACCACTACGCAGCGCTATTGCTTCATTTGACAAAGGGCACTCCCACAATGCACCTCTCCAGAGTATACAAAACTCTGCTTTCCTAGCTGTCGAATACAAATAGAAACCCGAGTTGGTTTCATGTGGTTTACTTTGTGTAACTTGAGATTATAGGAGACGAGAAAGACAAATGTTGAGTGTTACAACGTGACACCGCCAGTCAAACAGCTGGAGAGGAGGTAGAGGTTGCGTCAGCGCCATGTTGGAAGTGTGATCTTTCTGGTTCATGAAAGTGATGATTGGTGCTCTCACGGTTCATCCGTGACAGGTGCAGCCCACCTTGTTACGCACTGCGCCTCAGCCCTTCTGATCCTGGACCAGTGGACACGTTCATATGCGATTCTGTGTGAAACACGAATCACATAGAAACTCATTCTCCTAAGTGAATATGAATTGATTTCTTCTTATTTAATTCTTATCTTATCAAATAAAGACTATTGCAGTTACGTTTTATTCCTAAAGGTCCTTTAATGTGTGCAAAATGAAGCAATCTAGCATAAAGTTCATCCCTCGAGGCTCCATGTGCACACAACCGCCTGTTGGTGGAAGGGTGTAAAACACATCATCTCTCAACCACGTGATCTTTAATATATGGTATTTTGTGCCAGTAAAGGCTTGGGAATAACTGTAAACATTTTTTTGCAAAGATGCACAGTATTTAGAATAAAAAGAATATGCAGTGTGCGGAGATAGTAGAGATAGTTAATGAAACGCATAATGACACTATATGTCATATCCACCTACCTCATGTATATAAAGCGACCTGTTAATCATTTCATCTTTATTTCTGTACCCTTTACAACATGAACATAAAACATTTTTAATTGCTAAATTAATAATAAAAGGTAAAATCGATACCATTATTAATGCCAAAATTACACATAAATCATCAACTTTAAAAAAAAATAAAATACAGTTGGCCTATATCTCAGTATTTCATTAATTTCTGTGAAAAAAGCTAAATGAAATTGTCATTTTTAAAGTTTGGATTATGATTTAAGATATCAATTTAAATCTTAAATCTCACAGAATAAGGGCACAGTGACGACCTGAACACAAGCTGCTATATTCATCCTGCATTAGAAAAGTACGCAGTTAAAACCAAAGAGCTAACAGAACAACAACCAAGGGTAGAAGAAAACACTACATTTGTCCAAAAAAAAAAGAAAAAATAAAGCCTGTTAAGTATGTATGATTGTTAATATAATTGTTAATTTTTTTAAACACACAATACAGACGGAGAATCGTATTAAAAGTGATGGAGCTGTTCAGCGCGGACAAAGTGTCCTGGAGGGAGTGGGACATGTTGTCCAACAGGGATGACAGCTTGGCCATCATTCTCCTGTCTCCCACCACCTCCACAGTGTCCAGAGGGCTCCCCAGGACAGAGCTGGCCTTCTTTACCAGTTTGTTAAGTCTCTTCCTGTCAGCAGCAGAGATGCCGGTGCCCCAGCAGACCACTCCATAAAAGATGGCTGAAGCCACCACAGAGTCAAAGAAGGTCCTCAGGAGTGCCTCCTGCACTCCAAACGACCTCAGTCTCCTCAGCAGATAGAGTCGGCTCTGTCCTTTCTTGTACAGAGCCGTTGAATTGTCTGACCAGTCCAGTTTATTAGTCCACCACCAGCTCCTTGGTCTTCCCTGAGTTGAGCTGGAGGTGGTTCTGCTGGCACCAGAGAGCAAAATCCTGAGTAAGTTCCCGGTACTCCTTGTCGTACCCATCAGAGATGGGGCCAACAATAGCAGAGTCGTCGGAGAACTTCTGCAGGTGACATTTTGCCGTATTGTGGGTGAAGTCTGCGGTGTAGAGGGTAAAGAGAAACGGCGCCAGAACCGTTCCCTGGGGGGCCCCCGTGCTGCTGACAATTGTGTCTGACTGACACTCCCGGGTCCTCACGTACTGTGGGCGATTGGTGAGGTAGTCCAGGATCCAGGTGGTGAGGTGGTGGTCCACCCCTGAGCGCTGTAGCTTGTCTCCCAGAAGCAGGGGCTGGATGGTGCTGAAGGCACTGGAGAAATCAAAGAACATGATTCTCACAGTGCTCCCAGCCCTCTCCAGGTGAGAGAGAGATCTCTGTATGAGGTAGATGACAGCCTCATTCACCCCAGTGGCAGGCTGGAGTGGATGATAGAATGGAGAGCTGTCAAGCTCCTCTACTGTGGAACCAGCTCCCAGTTTGTGTTCGGGAGGCAGACACCCTCTCCACATTTAAGAGCAGGCTAAAGACTTTCCTCCTTGATAAAGCTTATAGTTAGGGCTGGCTCAGGCTTGCCTTGGACCAGCCCCTAGTTATGCTGCTATAGGCTTAGACTGCTGGGGGATTTACACCGAGCTGCTCTCTCTTCCTCTCCATCTCTGGAAGCTTTTCAACATCCATTTGTTTCATATATATATATAAGAGGAAACATGTTTTAACAGATACATCAGTCAGATGTATTCTAGAGTATAGAGATAAAGGAAAAGGAATACAATGGTTGTTTGACTACTTGAGAAACAGTGGTCTAGCGTAAAGGATCTAGTGAAGATGGCGCAGTGACGGACTGGTTCCAGAAGGTGGCAGCAATGCAACATAACAGGATGCCGGCTGCCGTAAAGCACCAACGAAGAAGAAGAAGAAGAAGAAGAAGAAGAGCTTTCCCACATGACCGTCCATGTGGCTTCGGAGACAGAAAGAAACTCCTTCACAGCTTTACATTAACTTATTAAATATCATTAAAACAAACAGGAGTCTGGTTGAGGAGAAGCTGCGAGCAGCTCTGCGGGGAACTAACAATGCAACACGATGACGTGAGTGTGTAAATGAAACGTGAAGCTGCGAACGTGCTCTGCTCAGGTCTAATGCTAACGATAGCTTATCGGTGACTATTTAAAAGATGAGACGTCTGGGCTATTATTATTATTTTATTTAATAAAACAAGTTATCTCATATATATATATATATATATATATATATATAGTAGCTACTGAACATTAGTTTCCTAATTCCTTACGGGTAGGAAGGAAGTGTTTTTGACAACAGTATTTGAGACACTAAGCTAGGTGAACCGAGAATTTCATGTCAAATGTGACGACAAACTCCGTTTTAAAAATGTGCTTTAAGGTTGTCTATTGTCTCTGTAAACGTGCAGAGAGTCGACACGCACACACACACACTTACTTCTAATTATGTGCAATGTGTTGACATTGCTTGTACATACAGTACCGACACCATATTTATCTGACAAGTAGTTTTCCGAATCTCTCCTCAGTTTGTGGACAGTGTATTTAGTATATTTAGTATTTAGTTATATTTAGAAGTATTTTACATATTCTGATTCTACATTGAAAATAGCCTCGATTCAGTAGAACAGTATTTAAGAAACTCAAGAAGCTCGCTGGACCCAGTTCATATAAAATGTGATGCCAGAGTTTCTTTTAAAAAACGTTATTTTTTTTATAGATTGCACTACAGGTCGAGTCCTATTCTACATTAAAAACTAGAGTCAATAACTGTCAAAGAAGACCAGAATACAGCAGAGCTTGATGCTTTAAAATATCTTTTATTTAAAAAGTCGCATGAAAGTATGACCATTATGTGTATTATTATTATTATTATTATTATTATTATTATTATTATTATACCAGTGATGTTGAAACTAATGCATCTCCGTGGATGATTGTAATGTGTTGTTTCTGCTTCTTACAGGTGATCTGGGACATTATTGGGAACCAACAGTTCTGCTCCTTCAAAGTCAAGTAAGTCTGAAACTTAATCTGCTCTGTAGTCATTCATTTATTGAGTCATTAAGTACGATAGTTGTGTAGCTTAGAGATGCATTTATCACTTCAAGTTATTCAGTTCTTTATTTTCACATCAGGCTTCCTCCAACAATACTCATTAATATGTTGTTTAAAAAAAAAAAAAAAATGTTATCACACAATTTAAATGGAAGGTGACTGGGCCTGAAAACAAACAAACAGTTTCTCAACTTGTGATTCTATTTCCTAATTAGGGTTTTTAAAGGGTCTTTAAATTTCAGTTTGGGTTAAGAGGCTTTTTTTTTAAATTTTCCAAGGGATGTCGAGCTCGAGAATTCTGGGGATTTTCTTTCTTTGTGAATTCAATTATAAAAATCATCCATTTTAATAATTGACTTATTTGGGGACTTACTTACATGCACATAAAATCAGAGTCTGACATGGAGGCCTGAGACATGTTTTTTTGTGTCTTTTAAAGTCTTTTATTTTGGAAGGTCATAGAGAAGTTTATTTGTTGTTCAATACAATGTTAAATGAGTTAACTCGTCATGTAATGAAACAAATTGTTGATTTTGTTGATTCTATTATGAGGCATTACAGTTATGTCTGTGTAAAACGTTTATTTCTATCTGATATTCTATAAAATATTAAAACAGCATGAGCAAATAACCCTGTCATTGTATTTCATTCCTGTTAATTTCAATAAATTCCCATGGAAAGTTTCCGCATTGAATATTCCCAGAATTTAACAACCCTAGTTCAAATCCAAACAAAGATGTTACTGTAGTTAGAAATGACATATCTCCTTGCTACATTTGTATGTTGTGAACCAAAATTAAATGTTTTTATCATCAGTTTTATTTGCATACATTAATGTCTTTTGTTTTATATTTTATTCACAATAAAGTGTATGGGTTTCTTGTGTTGCACAAAATGAGAAAGGGCATGTGATTTCTTGCCCCTGGATAAGAAATACAGTCACAACTTGGAATATGTGTTAAAAGAAATAACCCAAGATTTTGGTCATTATGCCCTGGTTGACTTATGATTGATGAGCATGAAACTAAATGGACCTATATACCAGAATACAACAGTATGAATTATGCTGACGACACAAGATACCAAAGCGTTTAAGAAAATATCTTCTGTCCTCTTTCTGTCCAGGACGAAGAGTCAGGGCTTCTGTCGTAATGAATACAACATCACAGGGTTGTGTAACCGCTCGGCCTGTCCGCTGGCCAACAGTCAGTACGCCACCATCAAAGAGGAGAAAGGTAAACACTTTCTACTCTTACACTTTAACATGCATGTTAAACTGGGTAAGACATCAGGAGGGATACAGCACAATACATTGCATTGGATGATTTTCACTCAAAAAATATTTTTATTTTATTTATTTATAAATATTTTATTTTTATTTATTTATTTATTTGATATATATATATATATATATATATCATTTATTAAATTCCAGTATTGTGACACTACTCCACTATATCTTTACATAGTTGTTTGTTGCTATGTAAATGCTCTGAATACCGTATTAATAACCATAACTCAATAATAATAATAAAAAAATCTGAATTAGACCTTGTAAACTCACTTTGAGTCGATAAAATTCCCTGAAACGATACTGAGATCACAACCTAAGTACCCTCCATGGTAGCTACGTCTCCGTCGGGGAAATTATAGAGTTCGACATCAGAAATCTGGCAGATGAAACTGCAAAAAAAAACACCCAAGAAGTTAAGACCTGTAAAATCTTCAGTCGAAATATTCAGCAAGATTGAAATGGATCTAAATATGAAACACGAGAAGGCATAACTAATCTAGTTAATCACTACTTAATAATGTTGTATTCTCTGTTGTAGGCCAGTGTTTCCTCTACATGAAGGTGATCGAGAGAGCAGCTTTTCCTGCCAAGATGTGGGAGAAGGTGAGCTTCACTTATTTCATAGTTAATGGTGTTTTACTTTGTCCTGTGACGTTTCTGTCGGGACTGTACGTTAACTTTAAATACAAGTTACTTAATGCTAAAAGGAGTCGCTAGCAGTGAGTTGTGTTAGCATTTAGGTCTGGTGCTTGGCAAGAAAAAATGTTCCCGAAGCTATTCGACCATTTGACAAGTATTTCTGATGAAGCACATTAAAAGCTTTTAACAGTCCATTTTATTTTGTATTAATTTAGTTTCTTTGTAATCCTAAAATAACAAACATTCAATGACTAGTTAACATTTTTCAATGTGTGTGTGTGTGTGTGTGTGTGTGTGTGTGTGTGTGTGTGTGTGT
>CALSCE010000020.1:2500968-2517904 GCA_943593645.1 Bovichtus variegatus | reverse complement strand
ACACACACACACACACACACACACACACACACACACACACACACACACACACACACACACACACACACACACACACACACACACACACACACACACACACACACACACACACACACACACACACACACACACACACACACACACACACACACACACACACGTGTATGTATTATATAATTTATTATTACTTATTGTAGTTGGTTGAGGTGGAGCTTATTTTGAAATATTAACTAATGATTATTTTCATTATGGATTAATCTGCTGATTATTTTCTCCATTAAAATCGATTGATTGTTTGGTTTGAAAAATTATTATAAAAATAGTGATAAATGCCTTCACATTTACCCAGAGCCCAAAGTGACACCTTCACATTATTCCAAAAACATTAACATTATTAACATTAGTAGAAGGAAAAGAAGCAAATCTGGAACCATGAATTGTTTGTTACATGAAAAATGACTTAAAAACCATCATAATAGTTTCTGATTTATTATTTTCTGTCAATCAAATAATTAATAAATAGACCAATCGTTTCAGCCGTCCTTGTATAAACTGTTGAGGAGTTTAATTGACAAGTTCTTGTATCTCAAATCGAGGCAGTTTGATATTACAATAAAAAAAAATTCTTGTTACAACACTGAGTGAGGAAGGTAAAGAGGAAGATAATAGGAAATGGTCCTGAAGTGAATTACTATCATTTTCCATTTGTAGGAATTTATTAGTTTTTTTTGCTAATTGTATTAGGGATTCTGTACATGTTGCGTGTGATTGTCTGTCTTAGTTTTTTTAAATAAAATCTAGGACCATATTGGAAATAAGTACTTACACTTTATATTCCTTTTAATTTTTTTTTTGTCTTCTATATTCATAAATAAAATCAATCAATAAAAACAATTACATATAATATAATATATATTTGATAAACTCTTAATTTTGTGTATAAAAATCTTAGTTTCTAAAACAAATAAAGCCGTCCGACAAATGTAGTGGAGTAGAAGAAGAAAGCAGCGTGAAAAGTATCTCAAATGTATTGTACAGTACTTAAGTAAATGTACTTAGTTACATTCCACCACAGGTTCCTGTTGTTTCCACAATCAAACCTCCTTCAGTGTAATAAATCAAACTCACCAATGATGATATATTTGAAGATGTAAGAGTAGTTGTAAGGTGCGGCTGTCATCTTGATACTGTGAGGAAAAGAAAGAAAAAAAAAACGGGATAAGAGGTCTGATTTAAACAAGTCACGCCCTGTCTGAGAGTCACAATGAAATTAGCTTCCAATTTGGCAGTTAAGGGGAAAGTTAAGGGAAACTCAACTTACATTGCTTGCACTTCTTACCGCTGTAAGTGTGTTTGACATTTTAGGTAAAGTATTAAACCCTTACATTTTTTTTTTTACTTTTATTCTATTAAATAGAAAAAAAGAGTCCACTGCTGTTTTTCACAAATAGACCAGAGAGAATTAGACTAGGTCTCTTTAAAAAAATTATATATATATACCTAGACACAGTTTCGGATTTGTGAAACCTTTATTCTATTTGTGAAAATGCAAAGAAGGGAGATTTCACATCTAAAAAACAGTAAACGTACACTGGTCAAATGGCCTAGGTGTGAAAAAAGCAGTGAAATCTCACGTTGTTGTTTTTTTTGTATTTTCACAAATCTGAGAAGGTGTTTTAAAGAGTGCTTTTCCTCCTCTGGGATAATCTAGTCCAAATTTCACCAGTCTAAGTGAGTAGTGTTTTTTTATTTGGACCTGGTCTAATGTAGTCTAGATGTGCAAAAAAGCAGTGAAATCTACAACTGAGCAACAAACAAAAGGAAGCAATCGATTAGGCTAACACACAGCTAGGCTAACACACCGAGCTTAGCTTTTAGCATGAGCCGTTAACTATAATGACAGTCACGTAGATTGAAAGCAGTCATCTTTAGCAGAAGTAATAAACACAATCAGCTGACTTCCCTCTCTGATAAACCCTCTCAAGTCTTTATCTGTTAGCTTAGCTCTAGAGCTAACCGGCCAACAGCTGCAGTGCTGTCAACGCCTTGCTAACAGGCTAACAAGCAGGAGGCCACTTTCATCAAAAACATTTAAAAAAAAAATAGTAAAGCACAGGAGAGCCGGGATAAGTAATAACAACTGATGTTTTACCTTCGGTCCAGGTGTCTATCTAACCCGTAAACCTGATGAAACTGCTGGTTAGACGGGTAGTTATCTTTAGTTAGCTGGTTAGCTTAGCCCGGTGATCCGTCAGGAAACCTTTCCCCTCTTCCGTAATTCTTCTTCTCTAGCGGAAAATACGGGAAACACCGCGAGACTCGCAGTTGTCTACTGCTACCCAGCGTACGAGAGGAGGACAGTTACACACATTGATAACGTTATCGAGTTGTAGTTCACTTTATTACAGTGTAGCCCCGACGCCGATTTCCATCAAGGGGGTGGCTGTGGACACTGTACAGGACTACAAATACCTGGGAGTTCACATGGACAATAAACTGGACTGGGCCAAGCTGTGCAAAATTAAAATGAACTAAAAATCAATACGGAACTTACATTTCAAAAAATAAATGTAAAAGTCTCAGTTACGTGACCAGGTAAATGAAAAAACATTGACCTCATAAAGAAACGGCCTTTAATTATTTAATTTTCCAACATTCATGTTTTTAAAAAGCATTTAACAAGATTCATTCTGCAGAATATACAAATGCCCTTTTTCCAATTTCCAGACGGATTTTGGACAGAAAGCATAAAGAAGTCCTGAGAAGACAAAGAGTATTGTTTTGCACTTTTCTGTGTGATAAATACACATAGGTAGTATGGGAGCAGAATTGCCTTATATATAAAGGTGTGCCAATATGCAGTGATGGAAGAATACTTTTGCTGTATTTGCTTTATATGATGTACAGATTGTAAAGTCCCCTGAGTAATTCTACTTACAAGTAAAAAAGTATTATAATCAAAATATACTTCATGTACAAAAAGTAAAAGTACTTATTATGCAGAATGGGCCATTTCAGAATAATAAATTATATTATTGGATTACATTTATTGATGCATTAATGTGCTTATAACTTTAACTTTAATATTGCAGCTGGTAAAGGTGGAGTTCATTTTAATAACTTTGTATACTGCTGGGTAGTTTGCAAATTTCATCAAGGGATCAATAAGGTTTTTATCTTCATCCATAATAATACATCATCATCTATTTGATTATTTAGTATTATTAATTTGAATTTACAATCTGTAGTACAAGTACTTCAGAATGGTATTTAAGTACTTGAGTACTTACTAGCTCCATTTTCTCAAAGCAAAGAAAAAAAAGAGGAAAATATATATTAAGATCAAAATACTCATGGCAAATCTAAATTAAGACACCCTAAACCAAACCTCTGAATTAATCACTAAATCATAATTTTGAATGAACATTTATTGCAGTTTTACTACAGAAAAGTGTACAACTCTATTTTCGACTTGAGGGAAAAATAGTTTTTAGCTCACCAAAACATAAAGGCAGCACAAAACATATAAAACCAGTAACATATAACAAAAGTGGTATAAAAAAAAAACATTGAGATTATAAAAACGTTTAGGAATAAAGTACACTACGGTACACTAGTTAAACAGATTCAATTCAAATATCTTTTTAGTTGCCTGACCTCATTCCATTTTCCCGTTACATTTCTGAGTGTTATGCATATATCAAAATATATAATATAAACGTTTTTCGTATTGGGGTATTTTTACACTCTAGTATTGCTACTTTTACTTAAGTAAAACATCTGAGTACTTCGCCACAGTTTGTATCCCTGCTGTAATTCCAAAACTTTACAAGTAAATATAAAATAAAAATAAAATTCAGTTTTTAATATTACAGTATCATTTTACAGATAAATGTTTAGTCCAACATTAACAAAGAAGCGTTTTCCTGAGATTATTATAAAATCCAGTAAATATAAAAATGTTACAAAAAGGTGACCATCATGGTAATAAACATAAATCATTAATAATTCATAGTCATGTGTTTATAATAACATTGTGCAGATCAGAACAGATGCAAAACCGTTTCAGTTATAGCCAGTGGCGGAAAGTAACATTTACTCAAGTACTGCACTTAAGTACACATTTGAGGTACTTGTACTTTCCTTGAGTGTTTCCATTTCATACACCTTTATACTTCTTCTCCACTACGTCTCAGAGGTAAATATTGTACTTTTTACTCCACTACATCAGTCCGACAGCTTTAGTTACAGTTGTTCCTCCACGTCCTGTCCAGTGAAGACCGTGCATCTCCAGATGTGTTGATGTTGAATGTTTGTGATAAACTGAAGGATGAAGTGTTTCTTTATGTGTTGAGAATATTCTCCTACTTCTTAAGATAATAAAGTCTTTAAAAAGCCTCTTGGATCAGCTGAAAAATGTGTCGTCACAAAGCTGATAACAGAAAATTTTTATGAAAAACTCATGAAAAGTTGACTTTTTAGAGACACGTTGGTTCTCACAGGACAGAGACAAAGATACAGACATGTGATGATCTTGTAGAATATGATGCGTTGTGTAGATTAAACTACCGATATAACATCTCCAGCAGTAAAATGAAACACACACATTAATGCAGCAGTAATATCATATATAATATGACCGGGAACATTTTACTGCACCATCAATACTTTTACTTTAAATACTTGTTGTTGAAATATTAGCATACTTTAACTTAAGCAACGTTTTGCATGCAGGACTTTAACTTGTAGTGAAGTATTTTCAGTGTGGTATTGGTACTTTTACTGAAGTATCTGAATACACCCTCCACCACTGGTTATAACTCACAATTACATCAAAGTGGTCGTGTGGAATTAAAGAAAAAAACATAGAATTCAAACAAGTGTGCGACCCGAAATTCACAAAAATAAATCATTAAACTGAACAGAGAGAAGAGTTTTACACACATAGAGGATTTCCATGACAAACGTCTCCACACCTGAAAGACAGTACAGACTCCAGCTGTCTCTGCGGGCTTTACCGAAAGAAGTGTCGGCTGCGGCTGCTTCAAAGCTCCAAGAACAACAGGAAGTACACGCAAAAGAAACATCGTTTACTGAAATGTAAAAGCCTTTAATTGGACCTAAATGAACTCCTATTAGTGGTTTAAAAATAAATGTAAGTAAAGAAAGTATAGTGTGAGTGCTTTCACGTGTGTGTTTAGTTCATGAAAACGTCAATGCCCAAAAACAGCCGTTGAGACTCAATCAGGTGTTTGCAGCTACGGTTTATACGGTGATTATAGAAAGTGTAAATTAATCTTTCACGTGATGACACGCAAAATGGGATGTCTTGATTTTACGGAAGCAAAGGAGGGATTCACCTACTTCTGAGGTGCATGGAGAAGGGAAAGTCTTATTAGGCCTATATGCAAAAAGAACGTTATTGTACGACCAATAACGTTCGTCGTGTGGCTTCATCAGTGCCACCAGGAAGCACATTACAAAGAACATTTAGATATGGAGCAAAAAAAAAAGATGTATATGAATTTTGTCTTTTATATAGTATATACACATATATTGAAGAAAAAAAGCAGAAGTCTGCTTCATACTACTTTTGTAGTACAACCGTAGATTCTTTTCTCTCTCTATATATTTATGTATATTTCTTTCTCTATATTCTCTCTGTATTTCTCTATTACAGGTGTGTGTTTACTTGTTGAACTGTGATATAGATCTTAACTACATTTGTTTAGATGGTTAGATAAGTCTACCATTGATATGCTGTATGTATATTTCTTTCTCCCCGACGCAAACCGTGTGTACGACAGAGACCGAGCCTATAAGGTTTTTTACCTGCCTGTTCACATTTGTATTTAAGCTTCTGTGGCATTTGTCTGTAAATGTATTGAAAACTGCATATATAAGCTTATATAAACACATGTTTTCCCTGCTCTTTGCTGACCAGCAGGTGACAGTGAGAGGGAATTGCTGCCTCTACAAGAAATGCATATTTTTCCATTTCCGTTTTACTGAGGAAAATCCTGTCAAAATGTTGCCTTGAAAAGAGAAATAAACTTTCTATTTGAAGCCTAACTGTGTGCAGTTATCTATTTTATATCTTTGCCTGGATGTGCACACTCTTGGTCCCTCTGTTCCACACCTAGCGTTTACCTTTCTTTGTAATGTGTTTAACGATGACCCCGATGAAGGCCACAAGTAAAGTTGTTCTTTATATTACAAGCGTTGCTACAGTTTTATCTCTCTTGACTTTGATGGCTTGTTTGGTGTTATGAAGATCGTGTCAGCTGCACGTCTTGCTCACAGGTTCATCTGTTTCTTTTCCCTGTGGACTTTCTGTTGATTATTTTAGGTCCATCATACAACAGCGAATGGAACATCTCCATCATATAAAGGCTGGATCAGCGTTATGTCGGACTGTACATGTTAAGCTTTATGTCAGTCAGAAAGGGGTCAGCGCAGATGTTTAGTTAGAAATAACAACATGCAGTTTGTCACTTTAAATGAAATCCATGCTGGATTTCAGAAAGTTCTTCAGTTGAGAGGACTGTAGTTTGTAGATGATGATGATGATGATGGTGATGATGATGATGATGATGATGATAATGATTGACGGACGGTCGGTGTCAAGCAGCAGCTTTGGTTTCCCACTCCTGTGGAAACAGGAACAAAAGCACTGAATGTCGACTGTGATGTATATAAATGATCTGAAATCAGAGATGTAAAGTCGGCTTACATGTGATTTGTAGCCAATGGGGTTAAAGGCAGTGGAGTGAACCTTTAACCCAGAGATTCTGCAAAAAAAAGAAGCATTAATCAGCAGCTAACATCAGTGTTCGTGTGAGAATCTGACCTTCCTCCTCTGGAAAACCTTTCCGTGTTCGATGAACAGCGCTGAAGGAGCTCGTCTCAGAGAGTTTTTAGCCGAGGCCGTCCGTCGCAGCAGAGGGTTCAGGAAACCCACCTGGACCAGCAGAGACACAATTGTTTGCCACCACCATCACGTACAGCATATTATTTTCTGTATAGTCATCGTATGTACAATTTGATCATTATTTATATGGAGTCTTTGAATAAGCCCTGTGGGGTTTCTGCCTCTTCCTGCACTCTACGTTTTCAGTCATCTTCGTTATGTTTGTCCATCCATCCATTTTCATCATCTTGCAGCCACATTTAGAGTGACGCACCATTCGGCCGTCAATAACATCCGCCGTCACTGTTTAATTGTCCACCATGGATAGATTGAAAACGTCCATATTAGATATTTTAGAAATTTTATAGAAATTTAAAGCCGTCATTAAATATACATTTTTGTGGTTTGGCAGAATCGTCGAACACTTTCCTGTCTGGCGAGCAGGTTGCATATACATTGACACAAACTGTATATTTTGAATTTGCACCTTACTGTTAACCTGTTTACATTTCTGGCATTGTGTACATTTGTATTTGTTTTTGCACCTTAATCTTTATCTTTTTATTTACATTTGCACTCCTTCCCACTTTGTATTGCAACTGCTGCACAACAATTTCCCTCTGGATTAATAACGTTTTATCTTGTCATATAAAATATACATATAAAAAATGTATTAACTGAATGAAGTGTGCTCTCGTCTCGTTGGTTAAATCTTCTGCATTTTCTTATGAAGAAATCTTAATTTTCAGAGCTTTGTATAATTCCTGTCCCTGTTTTTCCCACCTGAGCACGCTCACTGCAGATGGCCAGCGACTGTCTAAATGAGGTGCGTTTGTTTTGGTTCCCGGCAGACGCCAGGTTGATCTCTGACCCTGCCCTCAGCTGCACCGTCCTCTTCCCTGTCAGCTCCAGCTTCTGAACACCTCTCTCCACTTCCAACGACTTCCTGTCTGAAACACATAAACACATAAACACATAAACGCATAGTCTATACGTGGTAAGGTGTTTGTGGCTTTACTTTTATTATTTTTTTACATATTTATGTAGAAAATCTGAAGTGTTTGATCACCAGCACTGTTTTAACATGTGGGTCCCTATTTTGTTTGTCCTGTGCATACACATGCTGAGACTAATCACAATTGTTAGCTCTGCCAGGGAGGTTATGTGTTCGGTTTGGTTTGTTTGTCTGTTGCTCAGCAGGATTAGAGAAAAACTACTGGACTGATTTTGATGAAACTTGATGGAAGGGTGCAGCATAGCCAAGGAAGAACCCAATAAAAGTTTGGTGCGAATACACAAATTGTTTTTCACTTTCGTTCACATTGAGAGATAGGGCACGTCCTTGGAGGAGTTCTGTGCTCTCCGAGTGCCCTCTAGTTGTTATTGCCTGTCTGTGGAGAACAGGTGGGTAAACAAATACAGAAAAATAAATATCTAAATAAAATCAGTGATCGACAAAACAAACAAAATAAACCATCACCGACTTTAGGAAACAGGAAACAAATGGGAACATCATTACAACTGCTCTGTCGCATGTTGAAAAAGAGTGGACTGAAATGACATCACATTAGTTAGAAAATAATTTTTTCCCCCCAAAGTGTCTCGGTGGAAGGGCGTAGTATGGGCCAAGGAAGAACCAATAAAATTATGAGCGGATCGGAATCACGGGGTGGATACACAAACAGCCTTGTCGAAGGTCCGCCCTCCCCGGGTGACTTTCTAGTTGTACATGTGGTGAGTTGAACTTCACTCAAATGTGTTGAACTTTGACCCAAGCTGTGCTTTCAGGAGCTTTACCTCGCAAAGAGGTAAAGCCACTACTTTAGAAGCAATGAAATTCAGGCGGCAGCTGGCGTTACCGCAGTTTTACAAGCTTGTCGGAGAACTACGGTGGCCTGTAGGACAACTTAAAAACATAAAAAAGGCCCTCTCTCGAGCCAGTGTTTGGATCATCCGTTCTGGACTACTGTGGAAACACAGTGGACTCTATGAAGAGGAGCCACTCCCTGTGTAGGTATAAAGGCTCATTATAAGGTAACAAAAATGAAACAAATCTTCGTTTGAAAATGATGTAATCATAGTTATGAATATTACATTCCATTTTTGCTAATAGATCCCCTTAAATACTACCGACTGTTAGAAACTGACTCAAAAAAGATATCCGCTTGGCAAAATATCAGCCTGTCTGTAGCCCGAGAGGGCAGAAAAGTCTGCAAGCACCTGCAATAACAATGTCCAGAGAGATTTTAGAGAGAAAATCAACCTGAAGCTATAAAAGTGAAGTTTGAGTCTGCATGTATTCTGTTAGTGGAGGGTTTCTGCAGGAGCTGAGACTCACTGTGGCTGGTGAAGATGGTGTTGCTGTAGGTCACAGAGTCTTTGGACGACACCGAGCTGCAGCGAACTGAATCCTGAGAGCTGTGGAGCTGAAGCGTCACAAACACTGAACATCATTATTATTATCTCTCATTATCAATAATTACCAAAACGTAACGTAACACAGACCGTACAGCACCCAGTGCCACAGTAAACACACCCACGTGAAGATTATAAGATTGCAGTGATATTTAGACCGACTCTCAGAGTTTTAGCAGTCTGGTCTAATGAACTGACTGACTGACAAACCTACACAGGAGTGAGCAGGTGGCATGGAATTACACATTGCACCTTTAAAGGACTCATTACCCTAGTGTTTCTAAATTCCTGGCTACAGTCCTGTCAGTGATGACGCAAAATTATGATTATTCTTGTCAGATATTTTAATATACCACTCACTATAGAGTAAACTATTCAGTGTTTATTACACATGTAGTGACTGACTTTGGAGTGATTTTGAATGGAGCTTAAATCCTTCGCTATATGAAGTGTACCATGTGCTCCAGTATGGAGGTGTTGGAATAGATGGGCTGGTCTCGATATGTTCCACTCAGATGGAAGGGGTCGTCCATGTAGGTGTTGGAGTTGGGAAACCTTCGAGTTTGTAACCCACTGAGGAGGGAGAAAAAATATATATAATCCAGGAGAAGAAAAATAAGAAGAATACCACGAGGGGTGCCTCAAGGATCTATTGTTGGACCATTTCTCTTTTCATTTTCTATTAATTTCATTCATTTTCTATTTCTATTAAAAAAAAATATCTCACATAAGTAAAATAACTAATACTACACTGTAGAAAAACTCTGTTACAAGTAAAAGTCATGCATTGAAAACTACTTCAGTAAAAGTATGTAAGTATAATCAGTAAAATGTAGTTAAATTATTAAAAGTAGAAAAATGTCCCATGTGAATGTGAAAGCTACTACTATGTATTATATCATTAAATTATAATTACTCATGCATTAATTTTATTGTTGTTGTTGAAATATTAACTAATGATTATTTTCATTATGGATTATTCTGCTGATTATTTTCTCCATTCATTTATTGTTTGGTTTGTAAAAATAGTGGAAATAGTGAGAAATTATGTCACAATTACCCAGACCCCCAAGTGACACCTTCACGATGTTTGTTTAGTCCAACCAACAGTCCAAACCTCAACATTGTTAATTAAACATTAACATTATTTACCTTATTCAAATGAAAATAAACAAATCTTCACATTTGTGAAGCTGGAGCAATGACATTTTTTTGCATGAAAAATGACTTAAACCATCATCTTAAACCCTATTATTCAAAAAGTTATTATGTAATTTCACTAATTGATAAATGGACTAATTATTTAAGCTGCTGGGTAGTTTAATTTTAAACAAAACATCAGATTTAATAAACTCTTCATATGTTTGGTGTGCAGAAATCTTAATTTGCAAATGATCTAAAGCTGTCAGATAAATGCAGTGGAGTAGACATAGAAAGTTGCATGAAAAGAAAACACTTTAGTAAAGTACAAGGACCTCAAATGTTAACGTGAGCAGCCTGACAACATCCACCAACGTTCTTTTACCTTAGAGCTCCACCTGCGTTCTCCTGAGTGTTGGCAGCTCCGTCCTGCAGCAGCTTTAACCATCGCTCCTTTTCACCTGAACTACACACCTGAAGGAAGGAAGGATAGACACATGGAACTATGAATGAAATAAAATTGATTAATTTCTGTTTCCTCAAAGAAATGTGGTCTCTATTCCTAATGTCATGGCATATTGGAATCGGTATGCAAATGATATAAATTGGAAGAGGGTCTGGATGCTTCCTCATAGAAACCTAATCCTGAATAAGGTTAAGAAGGTGTCCTTCAAAATGATTCATAAATATAACCCTGCCAATGACTACATACAGAAATGTATAAAACACATAAACACAAAATGCTCTGCCTGTGATGAATATCCAGAAACAGTTTTACACCCTATGTCATTGTTCACATCTTTAAAGACTTTTTTAGATAAGATAAGATAACCCTTTACCAATCCCGGAAATGCAGGTGTTGCAGCAGTACAAAGACATAAATAAGTACAGATAAATAGTAAAAAAAGAAGGAAAAAAAAGGAAAATGTTTTAAATAAATAAAAAACATTAATAATAATAATTAAAAAAAATTAATAATATATATATATATATATATATATATATATATATGGCTAAATCTTGTATTCCTGCCTTGTCAGCTCACCTCCAGCACAGCCACCTGGTCACCCAACATGCTCAGTGTGATCCTGTAGGAGTGGTCGGTGTCGGGCCCGGCTCGAACCTCACAGCCTCTGAGCTGGACGGTGTACTGAGGTGACCTCTTCACCTCCTCCTCTTCCTCCTCCTCTCCAAACATGTTGAGTAGACCCGCATCCACCTGACATAGTAAACTCTGCCACTGACAGTTCATCAGCACGCTCAGGAAACCTGTCGATCAAACACACCTGAGGTCAGAAGCAACAAATAGATCAAATAAAATAAAGATAAAAATGAATCTAACACAGAGATACAATAACATTTAAATGAACCTAACAAATAAGTAATTAATAGGAGAATAAAGTAAAAATGAATCAAACAAATATGTAAAATAACATTTGAATAAATGTGATAAATACTGTAGATGAATAAAATAAAAAATGTATCCAAGAAATATAAAAAATAAAAAGGAATCCAACAAACTGATAAAATACAATAATTTAAAAAACAGAAATAAAATACAAATTTGACGGTGAAACGATATAATCAGTAAAATAGCGAATAAAAGTACTGGATGTTTATAAAATATGTTGCATTATTATTACAGATTAAAATACCCCACCAGTATATATAAAGGGGTGTCTAATGAATACCTACACTTTTGAAACTTTAAGGACATTTTTGTTGCTAATACTTTCACACTTTTTAGCAGTAAACACAGAACACAGCTGAGGCTGATGGGAATGTCATTCGTTCTGCAGGTATTTGGTCATAAACCAAAGTATTAGACACATTAAAGTTATTACAATTCATCCAGAGGGGAACATGAATGTCTGAACCACATTTCATCAATAATACATCAGGTAAATGATGCGCTGAAGATATAATATAATATCAATAATATAATAATGACACACCAGTTTACATGATATAGGTACTAAAGTAAAGTATACACTGCAGCTCTAACAGTCTTCTTCCAGCTTATAGACTCTAATGATGATAATAATTATTATAATAATAACTATAATAATATCAGTACCTTTGTCTTTGTTGAGGCTGTAGCCAGCTGAAGGTTTCTCCTCCTCAGAGTCAGTCTGAACTGTACTGGACTGAAGAGACACAACATGGACAGAAACTTTAACACTTTATATGAATGAGTGACCACTTTTCTTTTCTTTTAATTAGTGGGTCATGTATAAAACTATATCACTTAGAAAGACACCATAAACTCCAACGAACCAGAGGATGGCAGTACAAGAACATTAAAAAATCACTGTAGTACTGTAAAAATCTGAATAAGTACTAATAATCCATCTCACTATCTTCTCCAGGCTTTTGAGACAAAGTTAAACAATCACAAAATGAAACATTTATATTTTACAACCGTGCCTGAGTCCGTTAAAACTCAAACACACCTTAATGAGACATTTCTTTTCTTTTTCTTTTCTTTTCTTTGTTGCTGTCTGAAGGGTTTTGTGTAAAGTTAGGAGATAGGGAATACATTATATATCGACGATGATGTCTCACCCTGCAGGACAGCGGCTGGTCTGATCTGATCAGAGACAACGAGCTCAGAGTCTCCCCTTCACTTCCAACACTCACCTCCTCTATCACCTGCACACACACGTCCACAACCAATATTTATATTACTGTCAATACATATATATGTGTGTGTGTGTGTGTGTGTGTGTGTGTGTGTGTGTGTTTGTGTGAATTTACTTGAGGTATTGTGTGGATGTATGACCATCAATGTTTTGTGAAAAATGTAAAACAATCAGGGGTGGAAGAAGTTCTCACATCCTTATCTGAAGTATATTTAAAAATATGAAAAAGTACTTATACTTTGTATACAGTTAGCTAATTTAGTCCAGTGGTTCCCAACATAGGGGTCGGGCCCCTCCAAAAGGGTGACCAGATTACTCTGAGGGGTCGTGACATGATTAATGGGAGAGGAAAGAAGAAGAAACTTAAGTTCTGATAAACAAATTTGTTTTTCCTTTCCGGATTGTTCTCTGATCTTTGATTTATTTGTGAAATATTGATATTTGAACAATTATTGATATTAAAAACCATGTTAGAAGTTTGGAGGGGAAAACATCTCTTTGGAGGAACTGACAAGGAGACGCAACTACACACTGATCTAAAACAAGAGGTCACAAGTCAAACCGCTGGTTTAATCTCTGAGCACATGTTATATTTTAAAAGGCTATCGTATATGTTTTTCTGTAAAATCTTAATCTGAAAAATAACTACAGCTGTCATATTTACATTTAAGTGCAGTAAAAATGAAACTGCTGCATTATTTGAATATATAATAACAATCCATCATAGAGTACCTCATAAGCTGAACACATGTTTGCATGTACAATCAATAGATAAAGTAATGGAGTAACTTCACACTTTCTGTAAGCACAGAAACCGAGTAAATTCACTATAATCACTACCCACCACTGAAAACAAGTAGTAAAGACAACATAATGTGTGTCTCTGACCTTCCTCCACTCGTCGGCCTGCTGGAAGCTGCTGTAGCCCAGCACCAGTGTCTCTGATCCCACCAGCACCAGTTTGAGCTGGTGCTGGATCTTCCTGTTGCTCTTTGATTTGTAGACGAGCTGACAGCCGCGCAGGTTCAACTCCAGCTGAGGCAGCAGGTCCTGGGCACACTTATAACACTGACACACACACACACACACACACACACACACACATGCACGGACACACACACACACAAATCCTTATAAATTCCGTGACCGCCTTCACTTTCCTGTAGCGCCACCCTCAGAAATGAGCAGCCTCGTGCATTAATGTTAAAGCAGGATTTTATTGTTGTAGTCAGTTGAGGTGGAGCTCATTTTGATCTATTAACTAGTTATAATTTTCATTCTGGATTAATCTACCATACATTTGTACTTAAGTACTTGAGTAAATGTTCTTTCTGGTCTCACCAGCAGCACGTCGCTCCTGATGATGAACAGCTGTTTGGTCCACTGTCCGAGCCACTTTCTCTTCCACAGGTAACCACAGATGCGGGACTCTGGGACGGATCTTAGGCAGGGCTGGGAGGCACTCAATTGGATGTAGTTAGCTCGGTCCTTCACAGGCTCCTCATCATCATCTTCCTCCCCGTACGACTCGTAGTGACTGCTGTCTGACTCTGGCTTCTCTGAGGTAGGGACGAAGATGTTTTTATTAACATTTTTACAACATGTTTCTCTGTGTGTGAGTGTGTGTGCGCGTGCGTGCGTGTGTGTGTGTAGGTACCAGTGTGAGACGTGGTTGTGTCAGGTAGGTAAGGTTCTGCCTCTTCGTAGGTATCTTCATCATCATCACCTCCTGGACCTCCCGGAGGGAGGGGCGGCACCACAGGTCCCTGGATGGATGGATGGAGGGGGTGAAGTTAGAGGCTGAGCTTTTGTAGAAGCCATCAGATCATTTAGAAAGTTTAATTTTTCATTTAGAATTTTAGATACGTTTTGGATCAGTTCGGCTGTAGGCCTATGCTGCAGAGTTGAAGTCTGTATATGACACAACTCTGATGTCACAGCTCTGGACAGACCGGACCAGCACGTATAGGGAGTTTTTACAAAACGACAAGGCCACGCCCCTTCTGAGGGATAGAGAACAGAAGATCCTATACATAGATGTCAGTGCAATTGGATTTTCAGATTGAGACCTACAGGTCCTGACTGACAAGGTGCTGTGGCATTCCTCAAAACTCGAGGCAAGGAATTTAAACGTGACAGACAGAAACCCTATGTGGGATTTAATATTCCAGTCTGTCAGAATAATTGTCCTTCAGTTCCCACCAACTCTCTAAAGACACTAATAATTTCACAGTAGTTTCACGTATGTGGCTATAAGCACTGTTGTTTGTGGATTTGACTGTTTTTGCAAATTGAAATTTGCCTACAAAATGGCCAATTTTGAGCCAAATGTATGCATATTACCTCATTTATATAGGTGCAAATAGCACTGCAGCAACGAGACGCTATTTGCTTGGCCGCACAGTTAGGGATACTAAACCCTTTGTGGGTACTTTGAGAGTTACATGGTTTATTTTTGGCTTATTTTTGTGCAGGTTTAGCTGCTGCAAAGGCTAAGCAATCCTTTAGTGAATTTGCCCCTGGCAATAAGTATTCAAGTATCTTATGTGCTTCAAATCTCAATGTGGTTATTAATACAGTTGTTTTTACAACTCTTGGACATTTTCCTGTTTTTCTCCTTATGTTACATCGCGATTTCTTCTCTAAAAGGAGGCCTTGTCGATTGATGACGCAATGCTGGTCTGGTCTATGGGGTCTGATCATAGCAACAGACTGTATTTAGAGACATTTATGGAGATTTCTGTGTCAATCTGTGAGCTGTGAGGGGAGCTGGTAAATGGATTTGGTTACCTTTGGACAGAGCCAGGCTTGCTTGTTCCCTCTATTTACCGTCTTTAGCTAACTGCTGGCTGTAGCTTCATATTTAGCGTACAGACATGAAAGTGGCATCAATCTAAACGTCTCACTCTCAGAGAGAAAGAGAAGAACAGGACAACCCAAAATGAAAAAAATTGTGGAGGCCACTGAAGTCAGGGTTTACGGTTTCATTTATAGGTTGATGTGCAGTGGAAAGCAAATTCATCAGCAGATGATTTGCATTGATTTGTATTGACCCTGTGACTCCCGCCAGCGCGGAATTGTGAGTTGCATGAATTCTGCTAGGACTGTTCAGACTGAGGTCGCATTCCAAAACATGTGAAATGTATCTGATTTAGGACCACATATTAAAGTGACCCACATCAGAATTGAAAAGATCATATTCCATGTGGTTTGTACTGTTCACTGAGTCACATATGCACAAAAGAAAAGTCAGATTTGGGCCACTTTTGCCTGCAGTCTGAACTTACAACCCTAGAAGAAATATTATTTGTGTATGTGACGTATGAGCCATTGAGTCCTCATATTTTGGGACAAACTGGCAACAAGGCTGATCTGCTGTTACATATCCAGCTTTATGAATACATCCATTGTTTGGGTTCAAGCTTCTGTTAGACTACCAGAGTACCTAAACTAGGTTGGAGACATTGTGCTCATGGTTAAATATTAGACAGCATTAGACAGTACATACTGTATGAATACATTAACGCTTTTTACTCCTTTATATTCTTACCCTCTTCTCTGTTAAACATCTACACTACTGAACTGAATTGGAGCTAAATAATGAGTTGCATATGACAAAAGTTCCCAGGAGATGGAGTTTGTGTGTGTTCTGTCCATCCATCACGTAGACCAGATGCTAATCGGCCGCCATCAGTGACCACTTCCTCCCTCAGCCAATAGGAGGACAGATAGAGGGGAGATGGCGTCATATGTAAACACTGAACATCCTGTCACTCCCTCCAACACACACACACACACACACACACACACACACACACACACACACACA
>CALSCE010000020.1:2438892-2457879 GCA_943593645.1 Bovichtus variegatus | reverse complement strand
ACACACACACACACACACACACACACACACACACACACACACACACAGGCTACTGGGAGGGTACGGACATACAAAATATACTAATAATACATTTGAATTAATACAGAGAATATTCCGCCTGGGACAACAGAAAAATGATTCACTGTCGCAATAACTTTTCAATGCCAAAAAACAATAAAAATGCCAACGCACAGTGAACCGGATACGAGCCTGAGCAAAGGAGCAAAAGGAACAAATGTATCCCCATCATTAAATAAAAAAATGTTTTACCCCACTTTTTGTCTTTTTAAAAACAAACTTATAATCATACAGTCCCTGCAATCAGGTGATTTTGTTTAAGCACCCTATATTTATGATCATTTCACTATTTTCAGCAAATGACAAACCAGTAATACATAAATGACACATTTTTGGACCACCGTTTGAGTTCAGCCACTGATTGTTTGTCATAGCATGCTTTGGCCGTCAATCACAGTCTGTCAATCCACACAAGATGTCTGACTGTTTACAAAGGCAATATATATGAAACCATTTAGCTTAACTGTGATGATGGACAGCATAAAGAGCATAGGAAGCTCGCTGATTGGACAGGATTCTGGCGTTCGCGAAGGAACTTGATCGAAGGGGCGGCTCTTTTAAGTGGGAATATACAAGAAATGTTATTCTTATTTTTTAAACAGAAGTATTAAATTAGGTTGTGATGCTACAGCAATAAGGAAGTAAAGCATTGCTGTTGTTGATTTAAAAGGTTTTGATTGGGCAGATGAATCTTAAAACACAAATGTCTGATGCACCACCAAAGACGATTTTCAAATCAACTCAATTTTTCCAGGTTTATCTGCAGTTACAAATGGAAAACTTTCTCTCCAGTTTTCATCTTGAGGCTCAAAGCTGCAGAAACTCCTCTGAATATTTGTCCTGCTGGGTTTCATGCTGTTTGTTTCATCAGACAGTTTTAGTTGAGTTGTGATGCAGTAAAATGTGAAACATGTTGATGCCTGAAGCTGTCAGAGACTGAAAACTGCTGAGTCAGCGCTTCACATTCACTGCTCTGACTGGTTATTCTGATTATTCTGTTGGGTGAAACATTGACTGAACTATAAATGTTCTCATCAGCAACATTTATATGACGCACAAAACATTTTTACATTTACTGTTTAGAACATTAGAGTACAAAGATAAAAAAAAAAAAAAGATAAAGAAGAACTGAGTTATTAACACGAGGAAGGAAACTGTGGAAGAAGTATTCAGATCCTTTACTGTAAGGCATAATATGTAACATTAAAATGTCTTTAAAACAACTAGACCTACGTTATATATTTTAATGAGGTGTACTTATATTATCTAACAATTTTTAAAAGAGAAATCTCTAGTTTTAATCAAGGTAATGGTGCGTTTCATTTGGTCTTCTGTAATGGTGTCGTATCGTTGTGGTTGTCTGCCAGAAGAATAGAATTTTTATCCGGTTTTAAGCCACATTTTTACCATAGACTTTTTAGATATTGGTGATTTTTAACTATATATCATTTTAACCGGATAAAGGATTTTATCTGGTTCTTGAGTTGACAGAGAAACAAGCTCAGCAAACTTTAGTGGAGGCCAAACCGTGGCTGAGAAACACAGATTTTTAATTTGCAACGGTTTTATTCAGTGTTTTTACCAGTTTTAATCACCAGATGTGTTTGTTTTGTAGAGGAGGAGACATCTGCGGATAATTCTGCGCGTTGTAAAAACCTCCTGAACGTCTGGATCGTAAGCTATCAGAGAAGCAAGCTGAGCAAACATTAGCGGTAGCTCGGCTCGCAGCCCCGCCAAGACATGTGTCCACTGAACAACGTCAGAGAAAAATAGACTTTTATTCTGAAACTGTTTTATTCCGTGTTTTTACCAGTTTTAATAACAGGGTCTGTTTCTTTTGGAGAGGAGGAGACCTTTGCAGATAATCCGTCTCCCAGTAAAAACATCCTGAACGATGAACACTGAAGGAATCCTAACTGGGTTAGGATTAACTGGTTGAAAAAAACAACTCCCATGACCCCACGCTGCTTCAAGGCGCTACCACCGCCATCTTTGTTTTGTTTGTATATTGGGGGAAAATGTTTCCCGGAAAGTATTATGTAACTAAATTCTAATTGTGGATAATAGTATGGATTTTTTTTTTGGGATATTTTGACCTGTAATATAAAGTATTACCTAATGTTGCCATCGGTGGTTGCATGCTGTTACACTTTATCTATTTTTGCATGCTAAAAAACTTGCAGGCTAAACTTCATGTACTTTTCACAAGCTACTTTATCCAAATACTCATGAACTGACACTCAGTTGAGGAGGTTAAAAGGAATTAATCAATCAGATTAATCAGTAATGTATTGATCAGATCTCGAACAGAAAGAGCATCATGTGTTCTGTCCATCACCTTAAACTGTTACATTTTGTTCTGACTCAGATACAAGAAATCACAAGACGCAGTTACAGCAGGCTGTGTGTGTGTGTGTGTGTGTGTGTGTGTTGGCAGTCTTTTATCTCGGCTCACAGAGATGTGACCACACCCAGCCTGTCGTCGTTAAGGCAAACGGCTGCTGTCATTGGCCGATGCAGACGACATCACAGCGTCTTTAAAATGTTTGTGGTGAAGTCCTGATTGACAGGAGCTTAACACATTTCCTTCTTTCCTTCCCTACCTCCTCAGACCTCAGGTCTGCTTTTAACTCATTGTAGCTAGCCAGCAAACAAACATGGCTTCCATGCAACAGCATAATGACCTAATGATCCAGTGCAGCTGATTACACAGTCCAGGTATCACATGACCCACATCACCGTTTTCTTTCTGTTGTCGTGGCGACAGAAAGAATCACTTTTTCCGACTGAAGCTGTCGTCATGACAACAGAAAGCTATGAGAACAGCTGGACTGTGTTGACGGGTGACGATGAAACTACAGGACGAGGAGGAGGGACACTGGAATGAAAATTATGAGATATTGAGTGAAAGAAGGATCAAGTAGAGGACAGAAGTAGATAGGGAAGGGAAAAAACAGCGAGCAGCATATTACGACCCATATTTACATTTATTTTTAGTAGTGCCAAAGGGAGTGATGCAGGAAGTCAGGTGTAGTGTTGTAAAGACTTTGACCCAGGAGACCAGAGCAAACGTCAACACGTTGAGTTATTTTAGGTTACGTACATAACTACGTTACTATGTTAGTACGTAGCTACGTAACGTACTACGTGACAATGTCACGTAGTACGTTACGTGTTTGAACCCAAACCACAATCTTTTCCTAAATCTAACCAAGTAGTTTAGTTGCCTAACGATAACCAAGTAGTTCGGTTTCACAACATCTTTAAAAACTGAAACCGTTTCACAACGTTAAATATAACGCTCATATATGTCTGTTAGGGAGTCTTTGGCAACAACCTACTATGCTGTTTGGGTTTGAGGACATTTTGAAATTGAATGAGAGAGTATGGAAGGAAGTGGGGCATTAGGAAGGAAAAGATGAGGGGGGAAAGGAAATGAGGATATAGGAAGTTTAGGAGGGGAGGAAAGAAGGAAAAGAGGACGGAAAGGAGAATGTTTTAAAGGAAATGAGGGGGTATAGAATGAAGGGAAGTGTCGGGAAGGAAAGAAGGAGATGAGTAGGCAAGGAAAGGAGGAGGGAGAAAAAGAGGGGACAGGGGAAAATGAAGGAGTATATACCATATATATTACCAATCTCTCCATTCCTTCTTTCCTTCCCTGCCTCCTTCTTTCCTCCTTGTGTTTCATTATAGCCAATCCCACAGTCCAGCTGTGAGTTGGGAACACATCTGTGTGATCATCTGTACTTGATTAAACAGGTTATATTACTGTTATATTGAGACGTTTAACATGCGACAGTCCAAAAAGGGTTTCCTGTGAAGTGACTGTGATAAAAAAGACAGAGCGGAGCTGCATCTTTAAAAGCATGTACATGAATGTGTTCCTGTTCTGATATATGAGGAGAGAGGAAGGTGTCATTCTGTCATATCAGCAAACACACTCAACTTAAAATTCCTGCAGCAGAGAATCAACTGACAGAGCTGACGGCGAGTGGACGGCAGCCTGAACGCCTGCAGCCAAAACAACACAGTACAACAGTGTAACCCCCAAACCCCCCCCCCACACACACGCACGAGCATGCACACACGCACGCACACACACACACACACACACACACACACACACACACACACCACCAGCAGCACCACCACCACTGGCTGTGCCCGTGGCCTCATTCCTGCAGCATCAACAACCCCCCTCAGCCCCCCTCAGCCCCCTGCTGCTCACAGAGATAAGAGCTGAGGCCTCCGTCTGCTGCAGGAACACACTGGATTCAACTCACACAAGTTATTATACACGAGCCATCAGACTGGTCTGAAACCATCTGAACGGCCTCTGGTCCCCTAGAGCTGTGGTTCCTGACCTGGTGGTCGGAAGGGAATAAAAACAAGGGGTTAGGGGTAGAAACAAGGGAGTATGGAAAGAAGGAGGAGGTATAGAAGGACAAAGGGGGAGTCAGGGAAGGAATGGAGGAGTTAAAGAGTCAAATGTCAGGGAGGAAAGAAGAAGAAGAAAAGAAAACGCTCTGAAATGAAAAAGGGAGGCAGAGAAGGAAAGAGTGAGGTTTGAAAGAACAAAAGGATGTAGGGAAGGAAAGATGGAGTGTGGCAAGGAAAGAAGAAGCTCGGGAAAGCAGTATGGCAAGGGAAAAGGAGACAGGGAAGGAAAGATGGAATATGGCAAGGAAGGAAGGAGGAAGGAGCTCGCAAATCGCCATTCCCTCATTTTAAGGAGTCTGAAGCATCACTTTTCAAATTAAGATTTTAAATTAGAAAAAAAAAAACATATGATAAACTTATAAAAAATACAACACAGTATGGCTCCATATCGTTTTGGCCTGTGAACCCTTACAGAAAAAAAAACAGTATTAAGTTGAGAATTATCGATATTTTACTATAAAGGTCAGAGAAAAGTCCAGAAAGTGAGAACAGATTTGTGTGTCGGAAGTTAGTTTCTTCTTCGTCTCTCCAATCAATCGTCTCACTCAGCACAGAAGAGAGGATGTCCTGATGGAGTTTGTTTGGTTGATCTGAATCCTTTAATATTGAGTTTCTGCTGATACTTAGATTTACCACAGCCATGTATGGATATCTGGCCCATCGCATCCCCAGGGCCTTCACTGACAAATTGTCACTCAAAGAGACGAGACAACCAGAAACACAAAACAACTACAAACCACAGACGAAAAAAAACTCACTACAAAAACACCAAAACAATTAAAGTGACACAAAAAGACACAAAACCACAAAAAGATACTGTGTGTAAAGACTACAACGAGACACAAAACAGCAACAGAAAGAGGCTAAACAATTTTAAAGTGTCTGTTGCATGTCTGTGCCCCGGGGCCTACTGTCTCATAATCCCCCCCATGATCCCAGTCCATGCTCCAACTACAACCTAAAGATGAAGTAAGATAGAAGGTGGTGGACAAAACACAGTTCAGTAAAGAAAGGATCAGAATTTGATCTGCTTTATTTTTTAGCCTGATCCCGATCCATTAAAAGATGCTCCTAAACAGAATTTGAGACGTGTCACAGACGACGCCAAGTTCAAGTTCAATATCACACACAGCACTTTAAACTTGTCTTGTGGAATCACTTCTTTACGACCTGATTGCAAATGTTTCGTGGCCCAGTGCAGGCCTGCTGCCCAGGAGGTGTCAGAATAACTACAGCATGTTGTTCTAGTTGTGAGATGGTATTGTACACCTTTCACCTCATCGATTAATGCTGCCAACATAACTTTTATTAAATTCTCCGCTTCGGATTGTTGATGTTGCCAGTTGGCCTTCATGTTAGTGGTTCTCCAAGAATCACCAGTGAAGCCAGAGGGTGGTGGAGGAAGTATATAGATCTTTCACTTTAGTAAAACTAGCAATACCACGAAGTAGAAACACTCTTTAAAATATATAGGTATTATCAGAAAAATTTACTTTTTTTGTTGTAATTTTGCTTATTTTATATTCTGTCGGGTGGGTTAATTTACTGTATAATAATGCATTTTATAGGCTGCAAGTAATTGCAAGTAACTACAGCTGCAGTAATAGTATAAAGTAGCAATAAATTCAAATGCTCAAAGAAAGTACAGTACCTTAGAATTGTAGTAACTATAAGTACAGTACTTTGGGTTACTCTTAACCCGAAGAGAGCTGGAGTAAGTTAAACTCACTGATGAAACAGGCGACACAAACAGCAGTGAGGGATTCAAACCAGCAACCTGACGGAGCGTTACTCCTGCTTTCTATTTCTGCTGCAGTTGAGTCTCAGTGGAGCAAAGTTTCTATTGTATAACATGAGTGAAGATGACTCATGTGTTCAGAAATAGAGGAGAGTACCCACGCATGCAGCGAGGCGTTCAGGGACCATACGAGTATACGGGACACTACAGACGGGAACCAGATCTTTTACTTAAGTAAAAGTAATACCACACTGTACAAATACGTAATAAGTAAAAGTCCTGCAGCATAATCACTTTTTTTTATAAAAGTATTGAAAGTAGGCTATAAAAATGTCATGTATACTTTTATATGTGATATCATAAGATAATTATTACTCGTGCATTAATGTAAACGCAGGATTTTATTGTCGTAGTTGGTTGAGCCCATTTTTAAATATTACCTAATGATTATTTTTATTATGGATTAATCTGCTTATTATTTCCTCTGTTAATCAATTAATTGTTTGGTTTGTAAAAATAGTGAAAATAATGAGAAATGCCGTCACAATTAAAGTGACACCTTCACAAAGCTTGTTTGGTCCAACCAACAATAAAAACCTCAACATTATTACTCATATATTCACATCATTAACATTAGTAGAAAGAAAAGCAGCACATCCCATTTGTGAAGCTGGAACCTTAAAATGTTTTTACATGAAAAATGACTTAAAACCATCAAAATATGTAGCTTTCTATTCATTTTCTGTTAATCAACTAATTTTTACTTGAATAACCTGTTGGGCAGTTTAATTTATAACAAAACATCATTTTTGAAAAAATCTTAATTTGTAAAGTAACTGAAGCTGTCATATAAGTAAATGTAGAAAGAGTAGAAGTAGAAAGAAAATATTAGTATAAGTAAAGCACACATACTTAAAATGTGTCCTGTGTCCTGTACTTAGTTACTGATGTAGCATTTTCACTTCTACTTGTAACATATCCTTTACATAAGTAAAGGCTCTGAATACTTCCTCCACTATTGGATATTATTATTATTATTATTATATATTTACAGTATTTCACATGTAAATGTGCGTTGAGGCTAAAAATGATTGTGTATGAAGAAAATTAAAACCCTCAATATGAAGAGATTAAACTGCAACACAGTCTCATTGCACACACGCACATGCACGCACGCTCACACACACGCACTTACACATACACACACACACACACACACACACACATGGACACACACACACAGGTTCTTTCTGGCTCCCTCAGGACTGTGAACCCATTATTCACAGCTACAGTAGGTTCAATGGGACAAAGAGTGTGTGCCTGTTACAGTTCACTTTATGTTTAACTGTTAAACTGCATCTACTAACTGTTGACCTGATGTTGGCGCTACATGAAAAGTAGGATCACCAAAGTTATTACAATTCATCTTCAGGGGAACATGACTGATGAATCCATCACATAGTTGAGACATTTCAGTCCGGATCAACGTGGTGGTCTGACAGACATTAACCATCCAAATATTCATGCTACTTCTATTTTTCAGCCGAACTTTAACAAAGGAAATGAACACCATTCTCAGCCAACCTAACATATATAAATACAGGTACATTTTTGTAACTCAATACTATAATATTATAAAATAAAAGAATCAAGTAGCATAATGTCAGCACTATAAAGTCATTATGACCTTTACTGGAAATTATAGGAATTAGACAGACAGTACTAGCACAGTAAAAAAAAAAGAGTGCAACATTAACTTCTGAGATGTCGTGGAGTAGAAGTATAAAGTAGCATGAAAATGCAAATACTCAAGAACAGGTACTTCAAAATGTTACATTACACCACATTATTTATCAAAGGATATGATAGATATTACCAATATTATCCTTAAATAACAGGGACATGTTAGACATATTATGGGACTATCATGGGGAGGATTTGAGAGAGGAAGCCGGCAGATGTTGTGATGTTGAAAGAGGGGGGGGGGGGGGTGTTACATAAAACCATCCTCTCCTTCTTAATCCACCCTCCATCCTCCATCCTCCATGCCCTCCTCTCCTCCGCGGCGTGCTCACTTCCCAGCAGCCTCTTACATAACTTCAGACTACCACACAGAACCATATCTGAGTATATTTCTACAATCTGATAATTAAACACTGTTTGTTTTTTATATTTTTTTAAGGCGCCACGGAAAAGGGAGTGGGGACGTCGGAGCTTTCTCTGCCCCGCTGCGGCGTACCGCAGCCCGGCGTGTCACAGCGCCGGCTCCCCCGTGCAAGGTCGACCATAGCCGGGGAAAGAGCCGGGGCGAAGTCCGGGGGAAAAGAATCGACATTTTATCCCTACAATATCTTTATAGTAGCCTATTCCTATAATATCTCCATTATATTGAGTGTACATCAGACTGTAGCCTAAATTTAAATCCAAACTTCACTTTGCAGTTTTGCTGGACATCAGAATATACATACATCTCTATCATAGGCTGTCCCGATGCATACATTATTTAACATACATGTATTAAAACACAGTCTGACCTGGATGTATAGGTTGTTAGAATAGTTCCATGATATTCCAAAGAGGACTTCCAGTTGGGATTAACACAGGGGATATATGTGGTCACACGCGCAGAAACGAGTCACATTTAAACCCACAGCAGGACAGCACAAGGTGGATCTTACCTGTTAGTTGTTCCCGGTGTTTGTCAGAAACATCCAGCAGCTCCGTCATCAACTGTTTCACTCTGCGATCAGTCCCAAATATAGTCTCCTGTGCGCGCGAGTCTGTGTGTGTGTGTGTGTGTGTGTGTGTGCGTCTGTGTGTGTGTGTGTGTGTGTGTGTGTGATAGCAGCAGTGTGCCTCTCTCTCTCTCTCTGCTGTTTCATCCCATTACCTGTATATGTCTCTCTCTCTCTCTCTCTCTCTCTCTCTCTCTCTCTCTCTCTCTCTCTCTCTCTCTCTCTCTCTGGCCCAGTCCATTTGCACCAGCGCGGGGGGGGGGGGGTAAACATGACATTGCAACATGAATCTGCTGTAATGCCACTTGCAAGTGAAACTGTTGTCATTTTTAGACCACATCAATGTGATAATATATTCAAATAAATACTTAAATATTTTTTAATAATATCTATATGTCGACTTTCAGTTTTGCTGTTATCAGAGTTATAATTGTTGTTTTTTCGCCCCACATACACAAAACCATTTTTAAATTTGAAACCACAACTTACTGTAATAGAAAATCCATCAAATGACTAGAAAGACACAACAAAAAAAGAGAGAAAAAGAACGACACGAAATAAATGCAAAACAACCGCACAGAGATGCAAACCAACTATAAAGACATACAATCTAAACATAAAGAGACCCAAAAAACTTACAGCAAAGAGACAAAAGACCAGAAATATATTCAAAACAACTACAAACAGACTGTAAAGAGAATTGTGTGCAATAAGAAGAGCAGCTGTTACTGTGAGAAGTCCACTCTCAAATCTCAGATGAATGTGTTTTACCACAAAACAACTCTGTTGGATGATCTGTCTCTGCAGCAAGTGTGAAGTCTCTGCAGGGTGACGGTTATCAAAATGAATGAATGATTTAAAAAGTAATCATCGACGGTTACGTTAGTTTGTGGTTTTAAACAAGTTGGCATCCAATATCAGATTCATGATAAATATTGCATTCTTCTTTGATCAGATTGTTTCTGATTAAAATCATCATTTTATTTAGATAAAGTTTTCATTTGTATCGTGCTCAGACAACATTTAACAGTCGACAACAACTTCTTTCGTTGGATGAGAAAAAAGGATTTTATGGAAAAACATGTTTGTATTCCTCAAAAATAGACATAAATGAGACATAAAAGACGAAAAACCACCACACATAGACAAAAGTAAACAAAATAGACGCGAATGAGCACAAAGAGACACAAAACGACCAAAAAAGAGACTTGAAGCGGCCACAAAAAGACACAATTTACCAAAAATAGACACAAAATTACTATAAAAAGACACACAAAAACGACCACAGACAGACTCAGAGCGACAACAAAGCAACAAAGCGATAAATAAAACAACCACAAACACATAAAACACGACCACAAAGACTTCAAGAAGGCAAACTGATAACAAAAACATGTTTAATATTTCTCAAAATCAAATCAAAACTCATGTATCACACCAGCACTGAAACCTTAAATAACATTCCTCACCTCTGCCTCTTGTAGATGATATTTTCCGTCCCCCTCTCCCCTTCATGTCAGCGCCTGGAGCTTCAGACAGAAATCAGCGCTCAGTGTCAGGTTTCATATAAAGGAGCTCTATTCATGTTTCTGAGCTGAAGATGACCTTAATTTGACTGAAGAGTGGCTGCATTCAGAGCAGCAGGTCAGAGAGATACTCTACTCAGGACAAACACACGGCCACACGGCTGCAGGTGATGCTACGCAGAGGGATCGTAGCAACCGATAATGCCGTAATTTCCTGAAGGTGTAATAACGCCTGAAAAGGTTGTAAAATGTACACCGAAGATACATCCACGGTTTAGGTCCACTGGAGCTCTACCTAGTGGCCATAATGAGTTTCTGCCTTCGTGCGTATGGCTGTTTGGTGCTCAAAGTCTGCACTTCAACCTAATAGTCATTCTATCATTTTAAATTCAATGTATATAACATTCTTACATTCTTAAAACACAAAATGTAGAACTCTATTAGTTTTGAAGTAAATGACCCACCTGAAAATGTAATACATTCCCAATAATGCGTTATTACATTTTCAAGAAATTATAACACTATCTATAAAAAAATTGTTATTATAATATCAATATCACATTTTATCACATTATTGGTCAAGTTAATACATTTTCAGGAAATCGTTACATTATCGGGGGCTACAAGGCTGTTGATGTTTCCGCATGAAAACTGGGACAACAGGCTTCTTTTCATGACTTTTCAGGACATGACTTTATTTTACTAATATGATTTCTAAAGGTACATGCCTGGATTACACTTGTTTCTTTATACACGTGGCGCCCAAGAAGAAATGAGTAGAGCTATTTCATCTTAGCTATTGCAAATAGTGGTCTCTGACAGATGGATGTCAGTTGCACCAAATAAAATAAAACGTTGTATTAAAAGTCTATGATGATAAAAAAAATCCAGTAAGCCTTTGTCTCTCTCTGTTCATGTCCCATGTGCTGCCTGTCCCTGGGGCTCAGAAGGAGTGTGAGAACAGACTCCTCTCCTGAGGCTCCATCAGGCTGCCCCCTCTCTCACACAGGACCCGACCACCGAGCATCAGCAGCACTACAACGTTAGACTCTGCATTCAACCCATCCTGGTATTAGGAGCAGTGGGCAGCTATTATATTATCAGCGCCCAGGGAGCAGTGTGGGTGTCCGATGCCTTGCTCAAGGACACCCCGGCAGTGCCCAGGAGGTGGACTGGTGCCTCTCAAAAGTACCAGTCCACACTCCATATTTGGTCCAGTTGGGGACTTGAACCGGTGACCCTCCGCTATCCAAGCCAATAACTCAGCCTTCAAATTTTGAGACTGAATTCATTAAATTTGTCCCTGTTTTTTTTTAAACTGTGTGGTGCCCCTAGGTGAATTTAATGTAATGTTAAATTCTGTTATTTAATATAAAACGAATAGTTTCTGATAGCCGAAGTTGAGTCCCATCACTCACCTTCACCTTTTGCACGTTTTAATCGAGCGGCAGAAATGACGTAATTAACGCCGCAGAGAAAAGGATCCGAGAAGTGGCTGAAAAAGTGTTTTTTCACTATCAAGGATCAAGGGTACCTTTACCGTCTCCGAGGGGCATTTCGTTGTACAGCCAGCAGTAACCACACAAGCGTTAGACAAACAATAAACAACAAATACAATAAATACAACACAAAGACCACATGAAGTTGTTTAAAAAGCCAAAGACAGCAGGGACAAATGAGTTCTTAAGTCTATTGGTCCTGCATCTTGGCAGATTGTATGAGCCAGGATTGATTGGGCCTTCTTAAAAGACCTGACGGTGTAAGCTGTGGAAGGTCCCTCAGGGTCGCGCCAGCAAAATTGCTGCACACTTTGACGATACCCTGCAGTCTGTTTCTGCTTTTGAAGGTATGTAACGCATACCAGCTGAAAAAGGAGAATGTGAGGACTGAATGAATGAAACAGGAATAAAACATTTTCATGAAAGTAGTGTCAACGTTAAAACTTTGAAGCCTACAATAAAAAATGCATGCGCTGGTGGGCTATTTGACACACGGCATCCACATGAAGCTCGAAGGTCAGCTTGTCATCAATTTCAGTTCCAAGATATTTAAACTGCTGTGCAAACTCAACAACCTGATCATTCATCACCACAGGAGAGATGACCGTAGGATTTTTCCTAAAATCTATTGTCATCTCTTCTGTTTTTGGATACACTGATGTCCAAGAAGCACCAGAATTGTCAACAGGTAACGTTCAAGGACGAGAATAAATCTCAACTTTTTTAAGTAAATGGTTTCAAACAAGTCAAAATAAGTTGCAGTCTGACAACATGAATAATATTTTTAAATGTATTCCAAACCTTTCTGTAATGAAAGAAAGGGCAGCAGTTACTCAATTGTTAACTGATAAACAAATAAAGCAAAGTGATACGTTTCATTTAGTCAGCAAACCTACACTCTTACAAAAAAAGGTGCTAACTAGAACCATATAGGGTTCTACCTAGAATGGTATATGGACTGCATTTATATAGCGCTTTTCTTGTCTTAGCAACCACACAAAGCGCTTTACAACTCAAGTCAGCTTTCACCCACTCAAGGTACTACCTGCTCATCAGAGAACCCACCATAAAAGGGTTATACACAGAACCATCTGTGGGGGTTCCATACAGAACCTTCCATCTTCTAAGGGTGCTACCAACATCCCACAAATAGGGCTCTACAGGGAACCCTTTTACATTGCAATGGTTTCATCTAGAACCCACCCAGGAAGCTCTATTAAAGGCTTTTAGGGTTCTTCAAAGAACCATAACCTACACCACGAGCTAAAGATTGTTGAATTCCCAGATCGCAATTACAGTAATGCTAATCCCCCAGAATTGTTATCTAGCAAACTAAATGTGTGCCGTACGGTGATTTGCGCTATTAATGTTACTTATGACTTTGGTAACAGCCGTTCTTGTTCTTTTAATGTTGGCATTATACTCGTTGGCCAAATGTCTGTGTGGCTACAGCCTGGGGTTACTCTAGTTAACAATACAATTAATTAGTTTATACAATATGTAGATAATGTGTGTCTATCAGTGAGAGGAGAAGACATGTTTTGGGTCATGCACATGAACCTGTGGGTGCATGTAATACTATGGGAGGGGAAAGAAGACAAGAGACATGGGGCCATGTTGAGATAGACAAAGAAATGTGTGTTGATTTGCAGCTGCTGTATAGAGTAAAACTCCTTTTAATTTTCTGTTGCACATGTGTTTGAACATTAAAATTCTCTGATTTTACAGCTGGATTAAATTTACACTTTACACTGCAGAAGAAAGCCTACAGTGCATTTCTTATAGTGCATCATTTAATCTTATATCAATTAAAAATAGTTCGTCATCGAACATCAAATTCAACTGCATATAGTGAATCATTGAACGAAGGAGGCAGGTGGATGAACTAGGATTCTGTTTAATAAGGAAGTTTGCAGCAGCAAGGCATAAGCTTCCTTTCTTATACTTACCTGCAGCTGAGGGAGGTCTGTAGGTAACTAAATACTGAAACCCGTGATGAAAAGTAATAGCAGGGTAAATATCTATGTCTTCTGTGACCACATTTTACAGAGGTGTTCAGCGGGATATTACTAGCGTTTGACAAACTTTACAGGAGTAAAGAGAGACCAAAATTTCAAATACTATAAATAATAATACTGTCCTAAAATGTCCTTTTCACATTGAACTCACTTGTCTAGTGAGAGATGCCACTTGTACCTCTGTCCCATCCTTGATGTCCCCACCACTTTCCAAATCCAACCTGCGCCCTTGCTTCCAGGTGGATTCCTTGACAGAAAATTATTATTTTCGAAGAACATTTTTGGTGACGAGGGTGGGATGGACATTCTACTGCTCAACGCCCTGGGTCTAGACTGAAGGTTAACTGCCAGAAGTTTCCTATATTCTTATTGAACTGTTGCTCGGATCTGTCTTTGTCCCTTTCCGCCCTTACAATTGTCAGTCTGTTTGAACCATAGTACAGCGTTTTGTTCTTCATATACAAAATAAACTCTTCATACAAAATAACATATATTTCTAAAAAAGACTTTCTACAACCTAAAAGCATGAAAGACTGATTCGACCCAATTAAGCTTTGCTAGCAGGCGATTACAAATACTTCTGCATTAGTGTATAATTATACATAATCAATGAATAATTCATTCTTTTTTTATTTATTATCTGATCAGCTGAGGCAGCAGCTCTGTTTTGGAGGTCAGAGGTAACCAGCGTCTCAGGGAGTCCAGGTGACGACCCTGACGGCGTTCTGAGCGGCCCACCGGATGTCCTGGTCCTCCTCTGCAGCCTCGCTCCTCCTCATTAGCAAGGGGAGCTGCTTCAGCAGGAGGCGGCGGCCGTCTGGAGCTTCAGCCAGCGCAGTCAGAGCCCGCAGGGAGTACATGACAAGGGCCTTGTTCCTCTCCTTCTCCACCTCTTCCTCCTTGTCCTTGGACACTAGGTCAAGAAGAATTGGGATGACGTCCAGATCCAGACACTGCCGCTTACCTAGAATCAAACTCCGTACCGTCACATATCTGTTACCTGATAAGTCAGGAGGAGTCACATGGTGAGTTTAAAGCTGGAATTCGGGACTTTTACATATAATTGAACGTCTGTTACATTCAAGCTGGAGTGTCTAGAGTCTGTGGCGACTTTCCCGCGCTGGCAAGGAGGAAGTGATGCGTTTCAACCAGCCAGACTACAAGTGCCAGTGTGCATTTCACCAACAAATATCCAGTCGTAGAGCGTCACATTCTGCATTCCGCTAACAGTGAGCTGAAGCCAAAGATTGTTTGCCTGGGTCCAGATCTTCAAATCCGCTCTATCGCATTGACTGACCGGTCTAGTCACATGAAACTGCGTTTTCACAATTAAAAGGCATCGATTCAAAATTGTAGTTTGTTTCTTACTTCACTCCGCTCCACTCTTTGCCTGATATCAGCCATTTCCAGTCAACTAGATGCAGTGGGCAGATTCAAAGGTCTGAGCCCAGGCAACGGAGCAGACAAGAGACAGAAACAGCTTTCTAGGGAAAACACTGCTGTCCCACGGCCAATATTTTAACACACTTGAAAACAGATCAGATGGTACAGTCAGCTGGTTATCGTCGCTTAGCAACGTCAGCCCCAACCTACAGTCTATGTCCGCAACCTGCCTCAACGCCCTTGAAAGTTGGCACACCAGTAGGTAAAATACACGCCATGTGTACGATAAATCAGCCCAGTCTGTGAATCTGGATTCAGAAACCATGAAGACATGTTTTGCTCCTTGGATCATTCTCTTTAGAAACAGCAACTGAGGCTCATGTGTATGGTAGTATTTAAAGACAGATTAAAACGGGATTCATCAGAAACAAAGATGTAATCCTTCAAACTGTCAGAACATGAACATGTGTGATCACATTAACAAAACAAAAAGATTTTTTGCTAAAACACGTGAAATACGAATTTAGAGTGAGAAAAAATACTTCACGGTGAGTATTTGTACCTGTAGTGATGATCACAGTGTACATGATGACTCCTGCAGCGTTGGCTTGAATCTCCACATCTTTGTCCTGCAGCAGGTCGACCAGGACAGGAAGTACCGCCTCCTCACACACCTGCCGCTTACCGTCCTCGCAAACACTGGTACCAGCCGAGAACAGGTTGGAATTAAGACAATTTTAAAGGTGATTTTGCATGTGTTTGATGTATGGAGAAACAATATCATTGATGGACAAATATTAATATTAACATCGAAATTGATTTACAACATATTGACCAGCGGAACATGCATTCATTCTGCTGAGGAGTTAGTGTTTCATTTCCCTTGTTGAAGTCTTAAAAAGCATCAAAAGTGTGATACCGCTTGGAGTATCGCAGATTTTAAAAAAAGCTCTGTGGCAAACACAAGTTTGTGATACTTACATGTTTTGTTTAGCAAGGTAATCTTCACATATTAACACCACTTTTATAATTTTTAAGGGTAAATGCAATCGGCAGAAGTAAAAAGCTAACGTTAGGCTATAAACAAGCTAACTACAGTCGTGTGACATGCACAGGCTACATACAGTAACCTGTATGTAGAGTACTAATCATTCATTTCATACTTCAGCCTTCGCACAGTAACCTGTAGAGTAGTATTCATTCATTTCTTTTCAAGGATCATGTGTTGTCATTATACAACACAGGGTTTCACAACGAAATGCAGTTGTAGCTTGGTTAATTATGCTACATAAGAAAAATATTACAAAACAAAACATAACAAAAAGTAGTAGTGCAGTCCTTTAGTGCATTTTTTTAAATGTACATCAGGAGGAATGCGAAGAACAGCAACAAAAACAATGGTGAATTCTCCGGCCAGATAAAATGGACACAAACAATTTGACATCGGGGGAAAAAAATTATCGTTTGAGCACCAAATAAACACACAGTCCGCCTCCTCTCGTCCCGCCAGAGTCCTACGCTCTGTCCGTTCCACTAGTCAAGTGCAAAATCTTGATCTGAGATGCCACAATGTAGCCAGGTCTCTGTAAGACGTGGTCACAGCAGTCTCTGATCTCCCGTTGCTGGGTCAGCCTGAGTCTTATTTCAGCCACCTTATTTTCCTGCCGACGGTCATCAGCCAGGAGCAGGCTGGGTAGTGGAATAGCGTTAGGTCCTAGCTGGGTTAGCTTAGCTCCAATTTCGTCTCTCTTCCATCCTCTCCTGAGGCTTTCACTCGGCCCTCTGTGACATTTGGCCCATTCTTCTTAAACATCCGTGATTGTGACCCCGATGCCATTATACAGCGGCAATTCTATGAGAATGTCCTGTTTTCTTTGCAAACTTATGGGCCTGTAAAGCCCTTTAAGATGAAATACTGTGATTTGAGTCTCTAGCGAGCTACCATATCAGCAAAGCGTTTCAGAGAAAGGGTTGCTTACAGTTTATAGTTTAACCTTATACCAACTGTAGCTGTGATCTAGCTGCAGCCGTGAGCCTTTGACTACAGTTAGCAGACGGCTAAACTATTAGCAACATTTTCTCTCAATCTCTGAAATCGCTTTGCCGAAATTGTCAGACTCTATCTCAGATAAGTCCTTTTTCACTTGCTTTGCAGTGTATGCAGGTGTTGCCAATCCAGAAACTAGAACTTTGCAAGAAAATACCTGCAAGAAAATAGAAACTTTTCTTGCAGGACTTTCCGCTGTTAAATCAGGCTTTCACCATCTGCACACACATCTGCATTTGTAGAACAGCCAATTGGAACGCTATATGTTGAAAGGTTATTATGGAATTTTTAGCCAACGATTCCAAAAATAGACTGCCTACCCCAGTTTTAATCACTAAAACTAGTTAAACGTTAGTTGAAGGGAAAATGCTGAAAGGAACTTATATGAGCTGAGCTTCAGTCTAAAGCCAGAGTTAACAATCCTCATAAATGTACGTGCTGCTAAAAAGCAAGCTGAGTAAGGTTTAAGTATGCTGAAGGAAGCGTAAGTGTTTATTGAGGTAGGTAAGCATGAAGTGGAAACACTGAGCGGAGTTCTAGATGTTTCACTTTAGGTATAAGAATTGAATGCAATTAAAGTTTGAGTTCATGTGTAAGTGTTGAGCTTAAGTTTAAGCACTGAAAGGAGTTGAAGTGTCACTTCAAGTTACAACATATAACCCTGCACTCTTCCCCTCTAAAAAGAAAAAAAAAGAGGCGAGTGTTTAACCTGAGGGCCATCATGGCTGCAGTCGCCTCTCTGCGGATGTTCGGGGAGCGGTGGGAGAGTTTGTGGCCCAGCAGCGAGACACCTTCAGAGGCCAGAGCCGGCAGAGCGTCCAGCCTGGAGCAGGAGCTGAGGGTGGAGAGGAGCAGCGCCTGCTCCTCCTCTTCCTCCTCCCCTGCTTCCTCCTCTCTGAGCTTCTGCATCAGTTTAGGAACCAGAGTCAGAAGAGCGTCTGCACCTGCAGTGATACAATCTCAGGTCAGACAAATTTATTGGGATTAGTAAAAAACAGGTTCAATGATGACCCAAACTGTCTGTTATAAACATGCATCACTTTATTCATTGCATTGATTATAAATGTTGCTGATTCAGTGCATCAACTTGTTAAAATAAATATTAAATCAATTTGAAGGGGATTTTGTTTTATAACTTTTTTTGAGTTGCAGTTATTGGACTGAATTAAAACTTCCACCTCTTCTACAACTGAAAAGTTTAAAGTTGAAGATGAGATAAGCCTTATTGATCCCCATACAGGAAATACTATTGTTGCAGCAGCAAGGACAGAAATAAGTACAGATAAATAGAGAAATGCAATAATGATAATAATAATAATAATAATTTTACTGTCACTTACTAATGTATTTCTTTAATTATTTAATACCAGAAATCCTAGTGTGCAGTGTTTGGTAAAATAATGAGTTAGTATCTCAATATAATGAGTTAATATATTAAAATAATGAGTTAGTATCTTAAAATAATGAGTTAGTATTTCAAAATAATGAGTTAGTATCTCAATATAATGAGTTAATATCTTAAA
>CALSCE010000020.1:2423716-2438882 GCA_943593645.1 Bovichtus variegatus | reverse complement strand
TCAAAATAATGAGTTAGTATCTCAATATAATGAGTTAATATCTTAAATGAATGAGTTAGTATTTCAAAAATAATGACGTAGTATCTCAATATAATAAGTTAATATCTTAAATGAATGAGTTAGTATTTCAAAATAATGACGTAGTATCTCAATATAATAAGTTAGTATCTCAAAATAATGATGAAGTATCTCAAAATAATGAGTTAGTATCTCAAAATAATGACGTACTATCGCATAATAATGAGTTTCTCAAAATAATAAGTTAGTATGGCGAAATAATAAGTTAGTATATCAAAATAATGACCTAGTGTTGCAAAATATTGAGTCCACCTGTTTTCCCCCTTTCTGTAGAATAAGGATAGTTTTACATTGCTGCATGTTTATTTAATGACTTGACATGTTGGGCTGATGTCACCTGAATCGGGGTTCCCAAACACAAATAATTAAAACAAATCTGTAATTTGAATGACACGTGATGAGTTTACCTGCAGGCAGCAGAGTGAGGCGGTTCAGCACTCGGTGGGCGTTTCTCCTGCAGGAGGACGAGGAGTCGTCCAACAGCTGAGAGAGAGGAGGGAGGAGGCAGGAGGAGAGCAGGGCCTGTCTGCAGGAGGAGACAATAACCCAACAGTGATTTAAAGCTGCCATTGTCCATAAAATGGTTTCACTTCTTGCTGTGTCCTCACTTATTTCCAAAGGTAAACCTCCCCTATGTGACAAAACCTTTCAGTACAGTTTGTCATTTGTATTATACTGCCACCTGTTGGTACCATAGTAGAGTACAGCAAGGAGAAACAGCTCATCACTAAATGTATCTACTAACAAGTATTTTGTGTGTGTAACAAAGACAAATGATATTTATTTTTTCTTTATCGGTGAGCCACGCTGTTGCACTGGGTGACATTCATTACCATGAACACACACTGTAGTTTATTTTTGACTCAATCCCACATGCAGCTAGTATTTTAGTCTCCCTCCCTCCTTGTCTGTCTGTCTGTCTGTCTGTCTACCTTCCGATGCTGTGGGCGGTCATCAGGTGAAGCAGTTCGCAGGTTTTTGCTCTTACTGATGGATCTTCATCCTTAAACAAAGCCTTCAAGTGCTCCAGAAAACCTGCAGAATAATAATAATAATAATAATAATAATTATTATTATTATTATGTCAACACTCTGTTTATGAATACTGTAAAATGTATTTACATTTTGGATGATTTTCTATGTACAAACATACAAAAAAAATACTTTTACAAACTTCAGTAAAAGTACCAAAAGGCAACTATAATGTCAAAAATACTCCATCACAAGTAAAGGTTCTGCATTCAAAACTGTACTTGGTACTTGTACTTGTACTAGGTAAAAGTGTAGTGTAGTATCAGCAGTAAAAGTGCACTTTCAACGGGGTAAATGAAACATATCTTTACTATATAATCCAATGTATCATGTCGGCTGGTTGTTACCCCCGTTAACAGTGTGGTAGATCCGCTCTGGTTCGTGCATCAGGTCGCAGAGTGAAGCCAGGGCCCGCAGCCTCCTGGCCGCCTCCGGCTGCTGCAGCTCCTCGAACAGCTGCTGCACGGCCCGCCGCCCGAATGCCACCGGAGCCCGGGTCGGGTCTATCAGCGCACAGGCCATCCGGTGTTCATCAACGAAACCTCGTTTAAAACCCGGTTAATCACAGAGCTGGCGGGGCGGGCTTGTTGGTCAAGCAGTCAAAATGCAAAAAACACCTGATGAAACACCGTTGCCTAGTAACCGTATACAGAGAGCCGAAGAGATGACGTCATGTCCGGGGTAGCGTCGATCAGCGTCATGCTGTAATAATAAACAAAAGAAACATGGCTCTATATAATATGTTTTGTATTCCTAACAAAGTCAAAGAAGTTATTTTCAAAATTATACATAAAATCTGTCCAGTGAATTCTGTAAATCTTTTGGTCTGATTTAAATGATCATATTTTTAATACCACTAAATTTACTCACTGCTTTACTCTTAAAGATATAATTTGTTACTATGACAATATGAGGAAGACCTCTCTAAACTATGTTGTTTCCTTTTTTCACTCTTCATTGCTCATTTCTATTGTCTGTCCTTATTTATTTTCAGATTTGCCATTTTATATTATGGAGACACTAATGTTAATTAAGCTTTGAGCTTTAGGACGGGGTTAAACTGGGATTTAAACCAAACCTACCTATATGTTGGAAGATTTGTCTGTTACTCTATCAATCTTTAGTATGTCGGAATATGATGTTACAGAAGCAACCATTGCGAGTCAAATATTAAATACATCAAAAATGTGTATAAGATGAAAACAATCAACAACAGCCAAACACTGAGAATTAAAATGTAAGATACTTCAGAAAACAATTTTAGAAAGTGTAAATTGTAAAAGTGGCCACCTCGACAATCCAGAAGTATATCTGAAAATCATTTAATTTTGAGGACTTTAATATATGAAAATGTTGAGGGGATGTTGAATTGCTTTACATGAATCAGTTTGTGGCTTTTTTTTTTTTTAAATGATTATTTAAACTTTGCACAAACTAATATCTGAAAAGTTTCCGAAGTGAAGTCCATAGATAATTTCAGATTGTGGCGATTTAAAAAGCCAGTGAAACAGAAAAATTTAAATAAATCTTAATGTAGAATCTTAAGGATCTTCAGGTAACTTCATCAAACATCCGGTTTAGCTGAACCTGAGCTTGTTTACACAGAACTATCAGGTCCAGTTTTTGTTTGAAACCCCTGCAAGTTCTGGTTCAGGTGGACCCGTTAACTGCAGCTAAGAAAGTCAGATACTTCCTCACAGAGCAACGGCCATGATAAGTTAGAACGAGGATGAATAATAAACTATCATTTACTGTCATTTACCCGAAAATGCTCCCGACACCACGTTTCCTTGATAAATTTGCTCAAATTAAACAAACAAAAAGTAGAGAAAACGAACTCTTTATTCATGTTGCCTTCAAGGAGACACAACAAAGTTACAAAAACGTGGAGGAATAGAGACAAGGTGTGACAAAAAAAAGCACAGCGTCCACTTTGAAATTTGAAACAACAGAAATTAACTCTTATCAGCGCTTTTGGAAACTACACAAGTAGCTGTGAGCAGGTTTCACAGGTCGAGGAAATGATCAGTCGAGTCAAAATATAAAGAATTGAAGGGAGAACGGATATATTTTCATTTTGGAAGCCTATAGTTCAGCAAAAACAACAATCATGGCTTCATTATGGTTTCATGTTTTTTTCCTGACTGACCTCATTATTCAAAATTAATTTAAAAAAGAAAAATAATTCTAATTTCTATGAGTCTATTTCTTCTTTTTCTTGCTCTTCTTTCCTCCCTCTCCTTGCTGAGAGCTGGTGTCTCCTCCGCCGCTCTTTTGGGTCCGAGTCTTTAGTTTGGGGATCATCTCTGATACGTAAAACATCACATCTTTACCTGAGGGAATAAAAATAAACATCACATCTTTACCTGAGGGAATAAAAAGATAAAATAAACATCACATCAAGTGGGCATTTACTCACGGACAAGAGGCTCTCATGAGCTCACGGTCCATGAGTAAATGCAGGCTTCCTTCAATGCGGTGATATTGTAGAAATAAAATAGTTCCTACATTAAACTGCTCACAACAAGGTCTGTGGATTATCTTCAGTAACCGGGCTATGATTTCTGGAAAAGGGACTTTGCTGTTGAGTTTTTTAAATGTATTTTTTTGGGTGATTTGAGCACCACAAGTCGAGTGCCATCTACCGTAATTTCCGGACTATAAGCCGCTACTTTTTTCCCACACTTTGAACCTCGCGGTTTATACAATGACGCGGCTAATTTATGGATTTTTCCCGCTTTCACAAGCTTCATGTCGCCAAAAACCTGAGCACCGTCACATAATGTGACGTAAATCAAGCGCGCTCAAACTTCCCGTTCATTACGGTAATTAACTTTTTTACGAAATTTCTCGGTGTTTCATTCAGTGTACCAAATGAACCTCTAAAAACATTATGCCAACCTTCAGTTGCATTATTAGTTCTTGGAATGTCTTCAGCAGCGGACATTATGAACAGCGGACATTTTAAACAGCGGACATTTTAAACAGCGGACATTATGAATGGTCACGATTCTGATTACGGTAGTCATGTTGTCACCCTCATCATGGCAAAGACACGGAGAAAGGCATATGATGCAGCTTTCAAGATGAAGGCGTTTAAAAGCCTATTTATTTTTGTTCCAAGCCGTGTTTCGTTAAAGCCTGTGTAAAGTTAATTTGTTTCAATGTACCGGTAGGCACCTGCGGCTTATAGACATGTGCGGCTTATTTATGTACAAAATACATATTTTTTAAAAATTCAGTGGGTGCGGCTTATATTCAGATGCGCTGAATAGTCCGGAAATTACGGTAGTTAAATTATATTAAAGAGAAGGCAGACATCTCTACGGCCGATATCTCAAACACTCACACCAAAACAATCTAGATTGATGAATAGCTCTACAGGTAAGAGGAACAATATGTAGTGTTTTTTTGTTTTTGTTTTTATTGTGCGGTGAACTGTCCCTTTAAGCCTCATATTGAACCAGGATAAACCCTGAATCTTTACATGTCAGAACATACAATTTAATATCACACAAAGTCAAACTTACGGGAGGAGAATTTGTCCTGACAGAGGCTGCCGTCCACCTGCTTCACCTGAACTCTGACTCGCCCTCTGAACTGGACATCCCTGTTCCACTCCCTGGGATGCATTTTGTTCTGGGAAAGACACGCATACATAAATAGATAGACACGTGTTGTCATCTTCATTGAGTGATATTCTGTTCTCTCCTAGGATCAGTTAAGTTTTTCATAGGGCTGGGCAATACGATAATGTGTCGTCTTTCAGTGGAATCGTACCGAGATGAAATCATACATCAAGATATCATGATACGCACTTGTAAATTGATAATAACAAGCACATACTAACTCAAACTTCTCAGAAAATGCGATGTGAAATACTTTGGGGAAATATCATTTGAAGATTGCAGTTTTGTTTACCACACACAACATCACACTTTACCTTACCACTCATTTCAATGCGAATAACTATGGAGGACGGAACCAAAATTTGATATAAAAATAATAAATGACTCAATAGATAAATTAATATGTCATTAAATGTACCAAAAATAATATAAAAAATAAATGTTGGCATTAGTTAGTAATATAATGTGACATAAATTGATATTGTTAACGAGATAGGAAATTGGCCATTTCGCCCAACACTAGTTTTTCTTTTCACCTCCACGTAGACGTTCATCCCAGCCGCCGTCAGCACGTCTCTGATCTCAGCGCAGGACGGATTCTCCACCGCCTGCAGACACACAACGTCAGCCATTTGCCTCCTTATTAGTTCAGTTTATGCATGTTACACTAAATTAACACTCAACTGCTTTCATCCTAAACTGCATGATGATTTGAAATATGATTCAGCCCTCAATGCAATTCAATTTCTTTGTGACAATGAGTCTGTTGCATCACATTAAAAGCACCTATTTTCACCATAAGAAAACACTGCAAAAAGTCTGCTGTGTGATACTGGATTCAAAGACAACTTCAGCGGAAAATACCTGTAGCCCGACAGCTCTTTATACTGTGAACATTTGCACATTGCTTGGTCAATATATTTGCAAATTTCACCTACTTTGTTTCAAACATTGTGCAGCGCTCTTCATTTTAAAAACAGATATTTTGTTTTATATTTTTTTTCTTCAGACTCCTTTGAGACAAGCCCTCAGTGTTTTAGCGTTTAGCGTTTCTTGCAGCATATAAGAGGGCTGTTTAAAAAAACAGAAGATACTGTCTTCTGCATGATGAGGGCAACACATATTTTCTCGTAAAAAAAACTAATTGTGTCCTTGGGAATAGAGTGCTGCACTGATGACGTATTTTTGCAGGCCGACTCGGAAGTTAGCATCGCAGTGGTTCCCTCGATATAAAGCCAATGGGATTTTGCAGAAAATAGATTCTGTGGCAAACGCACGTTACACGTTTTGTTCAGCAGGATAATCTCCAGATATTAACACCACTCTTGTGATTTTTGAAGCATTTCTGCAATCGCCAGAAGACATAACCTAACGTTACACTATAAAAGAACTACAGCACAGGCGCATGATTTCGCTGTTTTTAAAATACATAGAAACTTCAGAAATTCACGAGTGGGGTATTTACTGACGTAATTTACATCGTATAAGAAAACTTTAAAATCTCTTAAGCTTGTGTTAACCACAGACCTTATTTATAAAACCATTGACTTCGAGACGAACCAGAAGTGCTAAAATGATAACTCATTTCCTGGTTTTGGGACTCATTCCTGCATGCCTCAAGTAGGGTGCTAACACTATCCCTAACCAGAATCATGCAGCCCTAATCTTATTATGGTGGAGCATCCTGCTAACAACTAGCAGCTTGTTGGAAGGTAGAACAATTAAACTAAAACACTGAAGGTGTTAAGCATAATGAAAACAGTGAAGAGTAAGAACCTTCTCTGTGGGGATCCTTCGTCCTTCAGCCAGCGTCTTCTTACTGTTGATGTAGATGGGATAGATGCAGACGAACCTGGAGAAGATCACAGCCATTAAGGCAGAAAAAAAAAGTAAGACTCTGTGACAGTTTAATGTGACCTTGAACTGAACACAAGCAGGAAACACAATCAAGCTGCTTGTAAAAATCTGATTTCCCTGATTTCTACGACATAAATAAACAGTACACTGGGGCTGGGCAATATATCGATATTGTCATACGAGACTAGATATCATCTTAGATTTTGGATATCTTATTATCGTAATATGTAGGGTTTTCTTTTTCTGGTTTTAAAGGCTGCATTAGAGTAAAGTGATGTAATTTTCTAAATTTACCAGACTGTTCTATTATTTGCCCCAACCCACTCAGTCATTATACCCACGTTACTGATGATGACTTATGGAAAATCTCATTGTGTAAATATTTTTGTGAAAGCTTCAATCGTAAACTCTACAATATTGTTGCAATATCGCTAGAGGTATTTAGTCAAAAATATTGTAATATTAGATTTTTTCCATATCACCCAGCCAAACAGTACACCAACTGTACATATCTCTTGTATGCACAAATTTATAAAGAAATATCATCTCATGGGACAGCATAAGAACAATAACTCTTATAAGAGTCAAATGTAAAGTCTTCAAATGACTTGTTGTTTTACAACTAACAGCTAAAGATATTCTGTTAACGATTACATAAAAAACTGCAACGGCAACACATTTTTGTTTGATAAAAATTCAAATTGATAAATGATTATAAAAAAAATTGTTGGCAGTTCATTTTCTGTTAATCAACTTATTAATTAACCAGCTAATCATTGCAGGTATACTGTGGTTACTAAAACCATCTTAGGTCTCTTAGCGTGAGACTAAAAAAGCTTCGATAGGCGAAAATCTACGATTGTCTAGTATCGCAAGAGCTACACTTCACAAAAAAGGAAAAAACGCCAGAACACTGTTTGTTATGGACATAACGAAATGACGATGCTGCGATTTTGAGATAACGGGCCTAAAACAGTATTAAAGATAAATCAATTAAGTGATTGTCAGAATATATGAATATATTTGCCAATCAATTAATTGTCTGTCATTTCACAAGAAAACATTTGAAAAACTACCTGGTTCCAGCTTCATAAATGTAAATATTTGCTGGTTTTATTAGTTTTACGTTACTACATTGAATATATTTGGGTTCTGTACACACTTTAAAAAAGGTGGGCTTTAGGAGTTGTAATGGCAAATCACCTGCAGATTATAACATAATGAAAATAATCCTATTTTCTATTCCTCCTCCTTTATAATCCCATCTCTTTACAGTTAATTGACTTTTGAGCTCGTAGTGACTTGTAAGAAGCTGTATTTTACATTCACACTGAATGAATGGCTTACCGACCCTGAGTAGCAAGTGGCCAGCCCTCGCTAAACTCCTGACTGAGAAGTTAGAAGAATATGATCCTATTTCCATAATGTGAAGTCGAACATATTCTGTCCTCCACCGTCTTCAGACATATAAACCTATAAAACGTCGATGGGATCAATATTTGACAGGCAACTATTGAGGTTAAAAGGACCTTTAATACACGTCACGCTAGAGGGCTACGACGACTAGCCAAAACTTCATGTAAATAAAAGGCTTATACACTTATACATTTGCCACGGTTTCTGCCAAATACTTTGTAAAACTAAACTTTATATTTAACACATTAGAAACTGTGATTTTAGAGAGGTTTAGTGTCAAACAGGGTATATTCAGATAAACAGCTCAGTTTACCCGACAGTTTGCTACTCTCACAATCCTCCATTTCTCTGCACCGTCAAGGGCTGTAGTGAACATGTAAACCCAAAAGATTTCGGGTTATTTGTTGGATTAAAGCTAAAAACCCAATTAAATGTATGCCGAATTTAAGAGTGGTCCTTCGGGATTTAAGCCTTGTTACCGTAACAATTAATAAGGAAGTTACGTTTGCGGATATAAGAGTTAGGCTTAAATCCATAAATCTTCTACAGGAGTTTTACCATACGTGAGCGAAAGGCTAAACGCTGTTAGCTTTAGCTTAATGCTAGCTAGGCTAACAAGCTAGCTTTTACAAGAACATACCTCTCTTTGTCAGCGGGGTTTTGAGTTAGATGAGCCATTGTTGGTTCAGTTAGTTGACTGACTGCAGACGGTCGAGTCCCGGCTGAATACAGCGATTAAAGACGAGGTTTGGTTGCCGTAAAACACGCAGCCATACGGCTGCTCCACATGCACAATAACTGTTGACAACCAGTAGGTGGCGCGCTTGATTTAATGTAGCAAGTGCGATTTAATGTAGCAGCCGTCCAAAGGTTTGGGATCGGATCGGCTGTGTTGATGTTTTTCCTATTCCCTCCAATAATGGCTATTTTAAAAGGCCTACAACAATATAACTCAGACAGAAAATTATTATTTTTAGTTCAGTACACGTAAGTTTCAGTTTACTATCAAAACAATTTAAATACAAGTAACGTTAGGCCTACAATCGTAAACCATTGGCTTACGGAGATATATGAAACGGTACACCCTGATAAACTATCTGAAACGTGTGAACGCTGATTCTTGTTATCTTTTGTAAGAGGGTGGATAGTAAAAGGTGGCTCTTATTTTTAGGAGATGTTGTATTATGATTGTCTGGACCAATGATCTACTGCTTCAATGGATATTTAGTGTTTCCTAATTCTAAGCATATTTGATTTAACAATAATTTGGCAACTCTGGGATCAATAACCTCACCTCAAGGTAAATTGCTGTTAAGATTCATTTTGTGTAAAAAAAAATCGGGGACGAAGCAGGATGTGATGACTCTCTCTGACAGTGATGATGTTCAGACCATCAGCTCTGTATCTGACGACAACAAGAGGAGACAGAAAGTCACCCCGGGTGAGAGTCTTAGTGTGTAACCATTTGCTGTCACTTTAATTATGTTCCTATGTATTTGTCTTTTATTTGATCGTCTCTATTTGGTCACCTCTTTGTATTACAGCACAGCTTTAGTCTTGAGCTTTGTGTGTTTGTGGACACACAGGATTTGCGGTGTCCCCGGTCGGCGTTCTTTTCTCGCAAGTGAGATATGAAACTAATTTTAGGTTTGTCCTGTTATGAGTTTTTGTCAATCTCATTAGCCCCAGGACAATGAGGCTCGGAAAAACGTAAAGAAGAAGCGTTTAACGATAATCAATACACTGTATTGTCTATGTTATTTTTGTTTTGTTTTCAACATTTATACTGTACATACATATACAAATACTCAACCACACACATAGCAAAATAAGACAACAACAACAAAAAGAAGGAGGGGGATCAAGAACCAGCACAGGGTCAGAAGCCAGCATCACCATCCTGAAAATACCGCAGGGCAGAGTGCAAAACAATCACAAGACACAATTTGACTTCATTAATATTACCGACTGGTAGCAGTCTCACATAAATAGCAATTCCATGTCATTCATTAACCCCAACCCTCAACACAAACATAAATGACGTGTTGTTTCGGCTAAGATTTTACACATTTTAGAGAGCAACCTGGATGTACGAGAAAAAGAAAGTAGAGACCATCTCCTCACTTCCTACCCCCCTACTTCCGCCGACGAAATTCGTCCACAGACAGACAGACAGACACCTGGTAAAGTCCTCAAAACCTCCTCTGTGGTAGTTCCTGCTACAGTTGGTGTCTCCAGGAGCACATTTTGCCAGAATGACACATACACACACACACACACACACACACACAGACTCACAGGGTGAAACCAACAACAGACTCACTGTTGTGACTGATGATAATAAAGGTGCTTTAAAAGTTATGAAACTCAGCATGTGTCAGATATGTACATGTTTTATGGGTCTTGCGCATGGGTGTGGTAAAATGGATGGATAGCAAATTTTCTCCCAAATTTAAACGAAGTAGCTTTCGCTAAGCTTCCAGTTTTTGTTTTTTTTTTTTACCAATGACCAATTAACAATGAAGGATTTCTTCTATTCTTATTGAACTGTTGCTCACAGAGCTTATGTCTCTGGTTGAACCATTGTACAGTGTTTTGAGTTGAGTTGTCCTCCCAGACATCTGACTGGAGCAATTCAATCTTTGGTGGCATACATCTATAGATGATTTGTGTTCCAATGATATATATCAAAATACTTAAATGTAAATCTTGAACAAAAGATTCATAAACAATAACAATTTTAATAAATGTTTTAACGCTCTCTCCTATATGCGTATTGAAAATAAAAAATGTTGTGGCCTCTGTCAGCCTTGGTGGAAAATGAGTGTCTGCTATACTTCTAATAGGTCGAGCATAAGGTGAGTTTAGTGTCTGATGGTGTTGACACAACAACAAGTGATGGCAAGGCAAAGACATATTCTGATAATAAAAAACAAATAATAAAACAGGATTTATAAAGTTGTATCAAAACGTAGCTTAGTACATGTTCAATAAAACATGTAGTTTAATTTGTCTGAGCATAGGGCTTGTTTTTTCAATATTGCACCCTGTTTTGTCCCACTTCTAAAGAATGAGATTGTAATGTTCTAACAGTTCACTGTTCGTCCACGCGGTGGCACTAGTGCGCTCACTCTGCGCGATACTGAAATGCCCGGATGTTATTGTAGCTAGCTCTTTTAGCAAATCGGCTAGCCGCTTGCGACGCCGCTGCCTTTCGCCGCTACGGTCTGTCGCATCGGGGACATTCGACCCTTTTGATTCCCCCGGCCGATATAATCTGTTTTTTAACGTTGGTAACTTGACGTCGGTAATTTATCATGATAGAAGTTGACTGAACGGCTCGTTAATTTGAGGTCTTATCGTTGATTTTCCAACCGATTTGGCGGGACTAGATCGGGTTAACAATACGACGAGCTAAAGGCTAAAGAGCTGCTAGCGGTGAGACACAGGCCAGTTTGTTTCAGCTAACACAGCTAGCTCAGCGAGCTACCTCCGCGGCTGTCATGGAAGACAAATCTTTCACTAAAGAGTTAGACCAATGGATTGAACAGCTAAATGAGTGTAAGCAGCTATCGGAAAACCAAGTCCGGACACTCTGCGAGAAGGTAAGTTGGTTTACAACAACCCGAGTTTTATTAGGACTCAGTCGGCCTCGCTTTCAGTGTGGCCTAGATTGTGAAAGCGGCTCCGACTAATTTCTGGAATGCAAGTCGGCTATTTTTGCCCCGTTTCCGACCAGTCATCCTGAGATTGTTAATGTTTTACAGCACTTTAGCATCTAAATATTATTTCACACACACTATTGTTGTTAAGTGCATTGCCAGACCTATGAAAACGGTGTAAATGTGGACGATTATCCGTGAACCGTCGTCTCAGGTCAGACAGGCCGAAAATTCGCATCTTTTACATCATTACCAGCTAATAGACTAAGCCCATTTTCACTGCCTGTTTATTAACAAGATTGTATTTTGGGCACAGATCAGGACTCGGCCAATTATACATTTTTAGGAGTTTTGCACTTGTTTCTGTATTGAACGTGAACGTGTATTAATAATTATTCACGTTATTATTTGCACCGCGCCCTGTCTTTATCGATCAACCGTTTCATTGCATAAACCTGACAAGCCTATTTCAGACGTCACTTCAGGGCTGTTGCACCATAAAGATAACTCGTCCGGTAGCTTTTAGTAGTCATTGACTCATTTAATGTATTATCAAAATATATTATACAACAACAGGTTTAAAACATATTATTGAAAAGCTGCCGGTTATTTCCGGAATGTATAGAAGAGTTATTTTGGGTCCCTGTGAACTGAATGAATGAAAGAAAAAGACTTAAAACATTAGTTTGTGTGTAGTTTACTTTTTAGTTTAATAGGCACAATAACAAGGATACAAAACGTATACAATAGAAAAACAGCAATTTCAGTGCAGGAGAGCAAGGAAGACTTAAAGGCTTAGTCCTTCCTTGTTTTAACAAATGAAAAAATTATATTACTGATCCAAAACGAAGCAAAACAAAGAACACACAGTCCAAGGAATGCATATATACACAAGCAACGGTAGTTAAAGATAAGGAAAGAGAACTGAAAAACGAAACGAGTATGTAGATGTGTACAACCAACAGTAGCATCTTGCCATGAGGTTCAAGATGAGATGAGACATTTCTGTGTCCTTAAAGCTGTCAAGGAAGATAAAGAGTCCAGTGTCATATTCATTGATGTGGAGTGGACCTCTAAATTTGATATATAAAAAGAGATGTTTTGATGTACGACGTTAAGGTTAATGGAAATATATTTTTTTACCTAGGTGAATATGATTTCAAATTGTGATGATAAATAAATCTTAATCTGTTGTATGTTAATGCAGTAATAACAGCAGAAATCCCATTAAAAAAGAAACTCATTGTTGTCACAATTATTCAATTAAATTAGAGTTCATCAGAAAAATGCCTAACCTCCTCAAATTTAAGAAGTGTATGCATTTCTTTTATTTTTTATACATCGTAAATTTATATCTTTGAGTTTTCTAATGTTGGTTGAACAAAAAAAGTCACTTGAAGATGCCACTGTGGACATTTTATAAACTAAACGATTGGCGCACAAATGAACCCGTGGTCAATTAATCCAACTCTACCGTGAAATCTAGTGGACCAGAAGCAAACCTTGATGTTTCCTGTTAACCACAATTTAGCGATTTAACAAACGTTTAGCTTTTCTATCTATGACCTAGTAATTTTAAACTACGGTGTCCTGTGAGGTCACACATCCTTCATCACCTCAAAATAACAGTCTGTCATTGCCGCTAAACATGGACGTGTATGACATGAGTTACTGTTGTTTTCTATACCGTTCTGTCTGCTCGCATTATCACGTTTTAAGTCCAATGTCTTAAGCTCATCATTTAAATACATCTGTGTGTTTGTTTCTTCTCCAGGCCAAGGAGATTTTGACCAAGGAGTCCAACGTTCAGGAGGTGAGATTTCACACGATAACTAGGTAGAAAAGTCTAACTCATACTGACTGCTGTGCAGTACGGTTGTATACTTTCCTTAGCTGTTTAACCAAATACTTATTTTTCTTTGTTTTGTTAAATGTATTTGCCGACACTTGCAAACAAATCAAAGTACAGAAAAAACGAGAACAAGCAGAGACACTTTAGAACAAGACAACAGACTCTGAAGTTTGAAATATTCAGCTGCTGGAAGGTTTCCAAATTGCATCAGAGTGAGCTGAAATAAAAATGATTTAGAGCTTTTGTGCAGGAAGTCACATTAATCTCTGGTACAAATGAACACATACAAGTGAAGATGAGTTGTTCCTAAAGGATTTACACCTTCTGATTAAACCAAAGCATATTTGTACAGTTCAGCAGTGAATAGAAGTTCTCGTTTGACTAAAGTTCTTCTATTTATAAAAGATGTCCTTCGGAAATGTATAAGAAACAAACAATGTTATCTGGATGCTGACTCTGTGTTGTTCCCTCTGGCGTGTTTAGAGCAGAACATGAACAATATCACACTTTGTTTATACTGTAAACTCAGCTGAGCTGCAGGCTCATAGTCCTCTTTAGAAACAAATCTGCCAGCAAACATAAAAGCATTATATTAAGTATATCCTTTTAATAAACATTGAAAAAAAACTTTTAAAAGTCAATCTACATCGTTTTCATTTCATCTTAATCGTTTGCAGTAGGCCGCAGTTTTAGGTGTTCGTTTTCCCAAATGTAACTTTCTTTAATTTTATTGTAGCATACAATATCCTGTTATTCTGCTTTTGTTTGTTCACAACATCCATCATGTTAAAGTTATTCTGGAATGAGGAAATTGAAAATCATTTGAGGAAATTGCTCTGTGAAAAAAAACCTACACTGATCTAAAAAAAAAAAAAAACTAATTTCTGAGATTAACAAAGTGTCTGTTAATTTAGCACTTAAAAAGTGTTGATTTCCTGATGGGAGACGACAAAGTGGACACGGTCAATAGGTTTCATAAATTACACTTTTTCAACAAACAAAAACGGACCAGTGCTCAACAAACAGATTCTGCTTTCATATGCAACGGGACAAGATTTTGGTTTCCGAGTATATTGACCTATCACTTCTGAGCAGGATTTGGTTGTATGCGGGTAAATAGTTTGTGTGGAGAGCACAAGAGGTTTTTTTAGACGTTGTCTCTCAACTCCATTCACTTATCTCAAGTTGCTAATCATACTGTAAACAATGAACAGCACAAGGTGAAGGAAGTCTTGTCCTGAATATCCGCTGCCCACACTGGAAACCCATCCAGTTTTAAGGCACTTTTTTTTGACACATTTTTTTAGATCTTGGTCATTTTTGACCATTTGTTTTTACCTGATGAAGGATTTTAGTCATCAGACACCTGTATCTTACATTTTCAGAGCAACGAGCACCAGTTGCGTATGTCTACCAATTGTTACCATTTCCACCAAAAAGTTATATTCCTGAAAAGAAGTTAAACTACTGAAACATTCATAACAAAATAAGCAAAGAATATAAAAAAAGAAGCATAACTTAATATAGCATGAATGTTTTTTGTGCTTTCCTCTTCGTAAAATCATCTCACCAGCCTTGTAGTTGTAATACCGTATTTTCTGGACTATTCAGCGCATCTGAATATAAGCCGCACCCACTGA
>CALSCE010000020.1:2402713-2413716 GCA_943593645.1 Bovichtus variegatus | reverse complement strand
TGTTTTCCTCAAAACAGTAATGCCTTTGTGAGAGAAAAAGGAAGTACAATTTATATAAAAATAGAGCCTTTAAATCATTCACACATGTAGCATATCTGTACCCTTTACATTGCTGCTTATATACAATATATGTGATGTTATCAGTGGATAATATTGATCTGCCAATGCTGCTGTGGGGATTTAATCAGATGTTTGATATAAAAAGCTGAAGCTGCAGAAGAAATTAGAAAGTTAAAAAAACTGAATGAAAACCTTTTTTAAGCTCCATTTCAAAGTAAACCTGCCATTTTAACGTGTTTGTTAATCTGTCCACGGGGAAAAAATTAAAACGTATCATTACTGTTGAACCGTCGGGTACCCATTGACGTTGCTTGTGTCCTCAGGTGCGATGCCCTGTGACGGTGTGTGGTGACGTCCACGGTCAGTTCCACGACCTGATGGAGCTGTTTAAGATTGGAGGCAAGTCCCCTGACACCAACTACCTGTTCATGGGAGACTACGTCGACAGAGGCTACTACTCTGTGGAGACGGTCACGCTGCTCGTCACGCTAAAGGTAACCCTCGCCGCTGTGCCATCAGTAGGTGCTCACAATATACTTGTGATATCTCCACATATTCAAAAGTCCTAAAAAGCATTCAGCTCTCCCAAAAAAGGCCTTTTAAAAAGTCTATAAATTTCATCGTCTTTTGGGAAAAAAGACTTCCTGGAACCTGGTCCCAGGCGTGTGTAATCAGGTGTGCTTATGTGTAGGGGTGTCACGATACCAGAAATGTAGTAGTCAATAGAAATAAAAGTGAATGTCAATACATTTATGTGCTTGGTAAGTAATATCGGCCTTACTGTTCGTACTATTTTCCCGTCATTCTTTTACCCGTATGACTGTAAAAGCTTGGTTTAACCTGCCGGAAACTCTGATTTTAGTGTTTTATCAACTCTAGAATGTATAAACCATTTAACCAAACAGTAGATGACAAACCTCAAGGATACAAAAACTAAGTGCATTCAGGCTCCTTTTTTGTTAACTGGTTGGGTAAAAAAAAAATATATATTTTAAACGTACAATATTTAATTTTCTGCCACTAGGAGGCTCTCAATCAAAAAACATTAACGAAAGACAGTTTGATGTGGTAACAGACCCAGTGAGTTAAGCCAGTAAAACACTAAAAATAAAGCAGTTTCATGTCAGTGTTTCTGCGACGGACACAGTGCAGAGGAGCTTCGAGCTAAAGGCTAATGTTTGTCAGCTTGTTTCCCTGATAACTTAAGATCCAGACGTCCCATGACCAAAATCCTTTATCTGGTTAAAAACCACCAAGATCTAAAAAGTGTATGTAAAAATGTGTCTTTAAAACTGGATAGTTGTAACATTTGTCTGGAGCCCGCTATAGACAGTAGTTGGATATCATGATAGATCAGTGTTGGCATTTTAAGGGTAAATGTGTCCATCTAACTTCCTAATGTGTGTAAATGAGTGTAGTGGTGAACAACATTTCCCGTCTGCTAACAAGAACAAACAGAGGATGCTTTTTTACATCCTTCAGGGGCTTTTTCAGGGTCATGTGAGAGATTCACCAGTCACTCCTGGGTGTGCCTAAAACCAAGACCCAGCACAGTGCTGTGGTTTCCACTCCATTTCAATGCAGTACACAAAATGGCACACAATGAAACAAAGGCTCTGTCCAGCAAGTAAACAAAACGCCACGAATACCAACTCGCAGTTGACGCAACGTATTGTGGCTAACTTCAAATTGAAAAGGTTCTGTAGTCTCTTCGCAACATTTAAAAGCTGTAAAAAGATGAAATGAAAGTTTACTTGCTTGATTGTCAGCTAATGACTATGATTTCCTGCCCCTTTGCCACTATGTAGGAGCACAGATGATGAACCAGCACACACCATCATTTATGATTTTATCTGATATGATAAAACTCACTATTAAAATGGTGGGTCATTTGTCACCTTAATGCCTGCCATACATTAAAAGACTGACGTATGACAGCCTCTCTCATCTGAAGGCAATGTCTCATTGCAAGACTACAACTAGATTCCTTTTGAGATTATTTCCCATCACGCTACTATTTGAAATTTATAGGAAGGCATGCAATCTGAATGACTGCACAACTCCACCAGTTACTCCTCCTTTTCCACAGTACAAGAGAACTGAGACCTCTGGAGGCCCCTCCATACAGTCCACTGGGTATTTACTTTAGTTCTAAAAAGCAAGTAGTGACAAGTTTAGCAAGTTATTCAGACCATCAGGGGGAAAAATAAAAGATTGTAATTAATTCCCATGCATGCTGCTGGGAGTAGTCGCAGTTCTCTCCCTCTTCTCTGTCAGTAGGTGTGAGGAAGGCAAGAGGACACTGGGAGTTAATATCATATAACACTTACATGAAAGCTTTGCGAATAAAAACTTTTACTGACATAAAAGAAATGATTAGATCTGGCTCAATATAACTGATACCGATCAGTTAAAAAATGTCTTGATAGGCCCTTTTTCCCATCTTTAAAATAGGATGGGGACATCCCTCATACACACCTTTTTTTTTTTTTAAATTGTTGTAAAGGTCTGGAGAGAGTGCAGCTATTGCTTGTTGACAATGTTCTCGTCATTAACCTTCACTATTTACATTAGGCAAGACTGAATTTTATTTATTTTGAATTATATTTTTTGAATGGCCAGTTGTGATTGACAGCTCTTTCCTTTATTCAGACAACAATAAACCTTTCTTACACCTGATTGGATGACCACACCTCTTGCAGGGCTATCGTAAATATAAAGCATGCATTGTGAATTATAGGATTAAATTAGATGGATTTAAAAAAAAAATTAAATCAATGTTCTTTAATGAATATAACTCACCGGTGTTTGTAATATAAAGTTGTATATAAATATACTCAACCTCCCAAAACTCAAAAATCTTCAGTTAACTGTCACACAAGACATAGAACATTTTTACATTTGTGTAAAAGTGCTCACTAACATGGTTTTTAATAAATTTGTGACCAAAATTTGAGAGAAATAAGCTTTTTGTGTCAATAGAAAATGTCATAATCTTTCATTTCAACTCATAAAAAATGTGCATTATATTTTTGTTAAAATAAAACATTTAAACATGTAACTATAAATACTTGTGTTTTCTATTGTTCTGTCGTTTAGGTTCGTTTCCAGGAGCGAATCACCATCCTGCGAGGCAACCACGAGTCGCGGCAGATCACACAGGTCTACGGCTTCTACGACGAGTGTCTGAGGAAGTACGGCAACGCCAACGTCTGGAAGTACTTCACAGACCTGTTTGACTACCTGCCTCTCACCGCGCTGGTGGACGGACAGGTAGGAGGGTTCGACTGTCCCGAAATTACAGATTTATTTATTTTTGTTACTGTTGATGTGAGAAATAAGTGTGTGTGTCATAACAGTAACAACGTGAACAGCCATTTTTGGTGGGTGTCTTTCTTTAGTTTTACTTCAAGGCTGTGTCAAAAATAAAAGCTGTAAAGCTGCAGACGCCCTCTCATATTTCATAGTGCAGAGTAACTTCAATCAGTCATTTATTTTGTTTTTATTTCAGATCTTCTGTCTCCACGGAGGTTTGTCTCCCTCCATAGACACTCTGGATCACATACGAGCTCTGGACCGCCTGCAAGAAGTCCCACATGAGGTACACAGACACGCATCGTTATACTGAAACACAGGATTTGCTAGGAACTATTTTCAGCGGTGGATTAATCCACATTTGGTGCTCTCGTGAGTATTTTTGGCAGCAGGACGCTGTATGTGGGACTGAGTCAAAATAAACTACAGTGTGTGTTCATAGTAATAAAGGAACAGTGTGGCTCATTGATGAGTTTTTAATAGTTGTTGGACAATAATGGAGCTTTATGGCACAGAGTAAGAAGATGCATAAAGTATCAATCCATCACATTTTATTTACAAACTTGCCTCAATGGGCTTTACAAAGTGTACACCTTTCAACACCCTCTGTCCTTAGACCCTTGCAGCGGACAAGAAAAAAAACAATTAATGGAGGAAAGATCTCTCTCTCCCTCTCAGGGCCCGATGTGTGATCTGCTGTGGTCGGACCCCGATGATCGTGGTGGGTGGGGCATCTCTCCCCGAGGTGCCGGCTACACTTTCGGACAAGACATCTCTGAAACCTTCAACCACGCCAACGGCCTCACTCTGGTGTCCCGCGCCCATCAGCTGGTCATGGAGGTAACACAGGACACAGTTTTGTAGAATCTCTCTGTAGCTTTGTGTTCTTCAGGTAAGAAGCTTTGAATGTCTGTCATCATATTTTATAACATCGTCACCCTAAAAAAAAAGGGGGGGGGGGGGTAAGAATAACCTAACTAAGCCCCACACTCGGTGAAACACGAGAGCACAGGATATTAATGATCAGAATGAATAAGCTGGACATTTTTTTAAAGCTCTACAGTATTCAAATGTTTATTTAGAATTTGACTGTCAATGTTGTGAATGAAGCTTCAGCCTCTTTGGTGCAGCCCTGGTGGTTTTCCTGCGTTACATAAAATGCAGCTGTTACCCAAGGAAGCAAGCAATGACCAACATGTGTAGAAAAAGGATGCAACTAACTATTATTTTAATGATAGATTAATCGGCAGATACATTTCTTGATTACTATATGAAACATCCAAAAGTTCAACACCAAAAAATATTTAGTTTACTATCTTAAATTAGACTATCTAAAAAAAACTAGCAGCGAATCTTCATATGTAAGAAGCTGGAAACGGAAAATGTTTGTCGAATTCTTTTCAATATTAAACAATAAATATAGTTTCAATGGACTAATCAATAAATGAGTGTTTGCAGCTCTTTAATAGAAGAACAGCAGCTGAATCTCCTTTGGAAGAACTACCATCTTTACTGACTGAAAACCACAAACTTATACGCACATTTAATATTTCAAGCTTTAGTCTTTTTATTTCTGTCAAGTTGACACATGCGACCCCACAAGTGGACTGAAGAATCCGAAAACCCTTGCGTCACCATGGCAACGTAACGTAATGCAGTTGTAAGGGTGCAGTGCTCCTCCAGGTCCTGTTTCTGTCCCAGTTTAACTCCCACTGGGTCATCTGACACGCTTTGTGTTAAAGGGAGAATGCCGCTTTGAGAATCTCTTCATAACCAGTCGAGGGAGTCGTTATTGAATGTTTTTGACTTATCTAGTTATTGACATCAAATAGTTTCTCCAGTGCAGTGGTCGACAGTAACAAAGTACATTTTCACTAAAGTACTGTACTTAAGAACAGTTTAGTCTGATGTTGCTACCCTTTCACTTTAGTCAGCAGTTGGCAAGCAGGACACGGGAGCTTGACTCTTGACTCGGGTCTTCAGGATTTGTAGAATTTATTCAATGACGTATAAACTGCACACACACACACTGCACTAGTACGTTTACAGTTATGTTACTGCTACTCGCCATCACAAATGCTCTCGACCGCACATTGGCCGCATTTCAATCTTAAAGATGATGATATGCATCAATGTTTTCACTTTGCTTAGATGATATGGGATTATTGTTGATTGAATTGATATATCGAGCGAAGGATCATTTGTTTACTGCTTTATCCTTCTACCGCACCACATCTAACAGGAAAATATTGTACTTTTTACTGCACAACATTTATTGGTGATGATAACCAAAGTTATTTTTCTACGCTAGCGTAATACATTAACTTGAGCAACAAAAAAAATTGGCCTGTTTGTTTTGTTTTTTTTGTTTGTTTTTATACCAATGAGATACCTCCAAATCCAAAGAGAGCTTGATTTCATGGAAGCAAACATGTCTGCCTGTTTGGTTTAGTTTAATCCAGCACTGAGAAACCTGTAAAGTGCAACTGAGGCGCAATTGTCTTTTTGAGTCTCCACATCGCCAGTCTCAATGCATTTCAGATGCATCATCATCAGTGAAGCGTGCCACATCCATTCAACTGATCCTGGAGAAACACTAATTAATAACAATACCATCTAGATTACCTAAAGACCCGAGTATCTCTCAATGTCTGAAACCCAAAACAAAAATAGTGAATGCATTATTGTTCTGTACTTTTCAAATTCAAAATATAATCAACAAATAAATGATGTATTATTATGTATATATACTTTATTGATCCTCAGTGGGCAACACAAGTAGCAGTATACAAAGTTAAAAAAATCTGCTCCACCTTTACCAGCTGCAACATTTAAGTGATGAACACATTAATGCATCAATAATTATAATCCTATAATAAATATTCTAAAATGAGCCATTCTGCCTAATGAGTACTTTTGGAACTTAAAGTGTATTTTAATGCTAATACTTTTGTAGTTTTACTTCAGCAACCTTCTGAATGCAGGACTTTTACTAGCAACAAAGTATTACTACACCTTAATATTACTTTACTTTTACTTATGTAAAAGATCCGAGTACTTCTTCCATCACTGCTCTAGTGTTGTTGTCTCTTTGCAGATGAATACAGTCATGCAGTAGGATCTTTGAAGCGTTTATCAGTCTTAACAACTAACATGTTTTTGTACCTTCAGGGATACAACTGGGGCCATGATAAGAATGTGGTGACCATCTTTAGTGCTCCAAACTACTGCTACCGCTGTGGAAACCAGGCAGCCATCATGGAACTGGACGACACTCTGAAATACTCTTTGTAAGTATAAAGACTTCATGTTTATCATTGTTCATGTTATGTCAGGTAGGGCTGAGATATGACTGATATTTCACCAAACGGGAAGCAACCTTTTTCCGTGGCGCAATTGCATACAAAGTCGACGTGAAGACGCATATAAGTGCGAATCGAAATATTTCAACTCGAGCAAGAAATTCGATTGACTTGTCAGTCGTTGAATCAGAAATGGAGGAAAAAATAACCGTCTGTGTGCACCCAGAGCTCTACGATAGTATCATATATTTGTGCAGAGGCCAGACGAAAACCTGTGTATAAATGTCTATAACCCATAGACTGACTATGGTATAAACAATAACCTCGCTGCCGTATTTTTGCCTAGGTGACGTTATTTTGAGTGTTGGTGGAGCCGCTACATTGTTAGCTTAGCCTAGCCCTGAGCGATTATTGATTGACAATAAATCTCCACATCTGTCTACACGTTACATTAACGTTAAGTCTCTACATGTTACATTAACAATAAGTCTCCGCCGATCTTCTCAGTCACTTTGCTGAGATAAGAATAATGTTTAATTGTTTGGTGAGGTCGTCAATAACAAACCTTTTTCTACCTCCTCAGCCTTCAGTTTGACCCCGCCCCCCGCCGCGGCGAGCCTCATGTGACCAGACGCACTCCTGACTACTTCCTGTGAATGTCCAAAGCCATGCCTGTCGATCATCCACAAAGCTCCACCCCCTTACCCCCATTCCCCACCCCCCTTCATTTTGGATGGAAAGAAGATATTAATAATAATAATACTGTACCAGGGAGAATAGAAACAAACGATTGGCTGATGAACCAAGATTTTAACAAAAAGAGAAACCTAAAGATTACAGTCTTGTTTTCAATATGCTGTCATTAATGCTGTGCTTCTGGGGAAAATCAACACGTACAACTATGATCTGTTTCCTTTTCTTTTTTTGTTTATTACATGTTTGAAAACGAGATAAAACTACCAACGTGGACCAAATGTGCCATATTCTGATCCTTTTACAACATGTAGACCGCGCGCAATGTTTCTTTCTTTTTGTTTTTTCTGTTTTTGTTTTTTTTTTAGACCAGCACTATAACCCTACCTACCTGACGACATCACCACCACACCACACTTCTTCATGGCATATGTGCTTTTTTTTTTCTGTTGCAAGAATAATTTTAAAAAAGGAGAAAAAAAAGGTAAAAAAAAAAAAAAAAAAACAGTTTGCTTCAAGTAGTACAGCTGTCAGTTTTAGCTGTCCAGGCTGCAGCCGGTGGTCATCTCAGCAAGTATATTACTGTAATTTGAATAAAGACAACAGACGTACGAAATTAAAATGTCCTGTTGACAAACTACTGCTCTGTGTTTGTGTCTTTTCTTCAGCTTGATTAATGCTTAATTCAGAAATGATTGTGAAGAAACTTGAATTTATTTAACTTAAAAAAAAAAAAAATAATCTGGTAAATTCAATGCTGTTGTAGGCAAAAGAATGATAATTATGGAGGGAGGTAATTTTCTGACTGGAAAAAAAAAACCTCAGAATTTCCAAGATTTAAACTGGTACATTTATGAGAAACTCACAAATTTACAAGAAATAACTAAAATTCTCTGCCATTAAAGTCACAATTTCTGAGAAATTTTTTTTATTTGTCAAGCAGCCCCATTGCTTGACTTTGCAAGGTTGGAGCAATCGCACCACAGACTTGTATTATTACTTTGCTGTCTGATTCAGCAATAAGGACATTTTTGTGATTTTAGCCCCGAGTCACCACGTTATCATTAGCTTCTGGACCTTGACGAGATGTGAATTGGGCCTGTTAAGAAAACAGCGTAGTGATTTTGGATGGAGGTGTAGCTTTTGTGCATCAGGAACTACAACACGATGGACAGATGGAGGATATCTCCATGTTCATACTGCTGCACCTCCTCACTAAAGTAATAAAAAACGATGACTCGTTCAGAACTAAACACTTGTCTGAAAGAGACCACTCTTCCCCGTAAATATTGTTCACAAAGCTCTTTGAAGTCTAAGTAACGTCTGGGCTCACAGGTGTGTTGTGAGACTTAAATTCTTTGTCATTTGAAAACCCTGTATTGTTAAATAATTTTAAACTAAAATGAAATTCAACCATTGATTGACAAATATGTATACACTGTAAAGGATTCTTCTGTCACACAAAGCAATTATGTGGTGGAAAGTACAGTTAATTAAGGTACTTGTACTTCACTTGAGTGATAGTGTATTTATCTGACGGCTTTAGTTACTTTAGAAATTATGTGAATTTACACAAAAAAATAAGTTTATGAAATATGTTTAGTTACAAATTAAACTGACAGTTTATGTAAGTACAGTTGAAATAATTAGTCCATTAATTGATTGATAGAAAACAAATTGAAATTTATTTTGATGATTTTAAGTAATTTTTCTGTAAAAAAAACTTTGTTGATTGTGAGATAACTCAGTTGATATCTCACAATGAGCTCCACCTCAACCAACTACAACAGTAAAATCCTGCTTTACATTAATGCATGAGCAATAATAATCTAATTATATATAATAGTAAAACAGTCACAGGGGATATTCTCATACTTTTAATACATTTTCCTGATGATACTTACATACTTTTACTTAAGTAACACTTTCAATTCAGGACTTTTCACAGTGTGGTATTAGTACTTTTACGTCAGTAAAGGATACAAATATCTTTTCCAACAATAGTCAATACATAATGTTTAAAAACGCTGTTCATTTTTCCGCGGATTGGTCTTGTAGTTATTAATAGAAACGTAGCTGGGAGAAAATATAATTATTAATGGGAGTAAAAATCCAAATGCCATCCACTGAGCGATGTCTGCCAGACAAGCCGAGATCCGTTCATCCACCTGGGTTTCAGATCTGGGAAAAGATAGAATCAGTTGAGTGTCATCTGCGTAGCTGTGGGAGGGTTAGGCATGAGAGGGAATGACAGAGCCAAGTGAATTGGTGTACAGAGAAAGTGCTTTTTGCTTCAGAAATAGAGAAAGAGGAGAGAATATTTTGAAAGGCAAGGAGGTCGTCAGGGTGTTTTGATTTCAACCATTTTTTTTCAGCTGCACGTAGGATGGTTATGTCAGCACGAGTCATCCAACCAGGGAGCTGGAGGGGACTGGTGAACCTGCCGTGAAGTGAGAGGACAGAGAGAGAGGAGAATGTCTGTGGCAGAGTTGGCAAGTAACTATAAAATACAGAACAACAATTTCGAATTAAACAACATAACATTTTAAAAAATACATAAAAATTAAAGGTTAAAATAAGTCAATTTACAGTTTTTCCATTAAATGTAGTGAAGAACAATAAATAAACCACAAAGTAAAAAAATTAACGGCAAAAATGTAAAGAATTACTATTAAATATTACATAACAAATTGCATTTAAAAGCTAAAGGAAACTTAAGAAAAAAATCATATAACAATAACAATATAATTTTTAAAAAGTAGATCAAATAAAATAGAATATACTACATGTTAGATGATGAAACTGAATAAAATAACTTCAATTGCATCCAATGAAAGTAAATATAAAGGTGATCTGAAAAAAAAATACAGTAATACAATGCCAAATAAAACAAAAATAAATACATTAAAAAAAAAAAGTTAAAACATATCAACTTACAGTTTTCACAATAAATGTAATAAAGTAAAAAAAATATACCACAAAGTATGAAAGATAAACAGTAGAAAATATACATTTAAGATTAAATAATCGGCCTGAATGAAAATGTACATAAAGATGCCAAAGAAAGCTCACAATAAGTAATCAAACCATATAATGTAAAGAAATATATTATGAAAAATATATTATCAAATAGCGTTTACTAATTATGACTTAATGAAATTGAATACAATAACATAAAATGCATTCAATGAATGTAAATACAATAGTGAAATGAAAAACAATAAAAAAGTAAAGAATTACTATTAAATAATATATACAAATGTAAATTCAAAATAAAAAGGTTACTTAACAAGAATTAATAATATAACAATAACAATGTAATATAATTAAATGGATCTAATAAAAAATAAGAGAAAATAGAAACTACGACATGCTACATAATGAAATTGAATACAATAGCATAAAATAAATTCAATAACAGTAAATACAAAGTTTACGTGAAAGACAATAAAATACAGTAAAACCATTGAAAAAGTTAAAATTGGTCAATTTACAGATTTTCCATTAAATGTAGTGAAGCATAATAAATATACCACATAAAAAAATAAACAGCATAAAATTAAAGAATTACTATTAAATAATATAGACAAATTTAAATTAAAAAAAGGAAACTTAACAAAACAATATTATAAC
>CALSCE010000020.1:2386020-2402703 GCA_943593645.1 Bovichtus variegatus | reverse complement strand
AACTTAACAAAACAATATTATAACAATAACAATATAAATTAAAAAAATTATAAAATAAAATGGAAAATAAAATAGAATATACTACATGTTAAAAAATTGAAATTAATACAATAACATAAAATGCATCTAATGAAAGTTAATATAAAAGTGACGTGAAAAACTATAAAATAGCGCACAACAATGTTAAATCAAATAACATCAAAAAATAAAAATACTTAAATATAATATATTTATTTTCATATGATATAAAAAGTTAAAATAAATCAATTTACAGTTTTTACATTAAATGTAGTTAAGTACAATAATCAAAAATAAACAGCATAAAATTAAAGAATTACTATTAAATAATGTATAAAAATTTACATTAAATCGCCAAAGGAAACGCCAAAAACCAAATGGAAACTTAACTTGACAAGAAGTAATAATCTAACAACAATATAATATAAGAAAATAGATCAAATAAAATAGAATAGAAAGTACTACATGTTACATCATGAAATTGAATACAATAACATAAAATGCATCCAATACAAATAAATAAAATGGTGACATGAAATACAATAAAATACTACTAATTCAAACAAAGTTATTAAACAAAATAATGTAAAAAAAATAGATTAAGTCAAATAAATAAAAAATGTATTCAGTAAAATATACTATAAAATTGTGTTTACTACACATGATGAAATGAAAATGAGTACAAGAACATAAAATGTATCCAATAAAAGTAAATACAAAGGTGACATGAAAAACTATAAAATACAGTAAAACAATGTCAAATCAAACAAAATTAATACAAACATAAAAATAAAAATAGGTTGAAATAAGTCAGCATTTGGGCAGTTAAATGCAGTGAATGTGAAACATCAGTGGAAGGAATTGTTTGCTTTGATTTGAATCTTAACTCAGCCTTATTGCTGTACCAACTATACAAACATACAGGTCCTGGTTCTGCTGCAGATGCTGTGATCAAAGTGACCCCACTGACTCTTAACTTCAGGCACAAGCTTCACAATCCAGTGGATTTAAGAGAATCCCAACCCTCAAACTACTTCTCTATGTCACATGAACAAACCATTTACTGTTATACCATTTTGACTCTCTGGAGAGAGTCCTCAAATATTTTAAATAAAGGTATCAGTATGACAAGATATTAGCATTCAATTAAAATGCCAACACAAAGACAAATGGACATAAGTACTTGCAGTAAAGCATCAGAATTAAAAGTATGCAGTCATTTAACAGGGCTATTTTGGAAGCTTGTCATACTATCTGCCAAATTCACCTCATACTGCTACATCAGAAAATATTTGATGAAATATACATTCCTTTGACTGCAGCACAACACACTTGTTTGTCACAGTAGCTATCTTAAAAATGCACCTTACAGTGCCTCATAAGTTTTGTTTGTAGAACCTCACTCTGTCAAAAAAACTGTGTCACTGTCAGGTAAATGTACAGTGGAGAAAACATTACAATATTGAAAAACAATACTTGAGTAATTTACCTTAACATTGCCTGATTATGTTAATTGCATGAACATTTAACAATGGTTTCATTATTAAAAGGTGGGGAAAATAAGTACCTTTAATATAGTACTGTACTTAAGTACTATTTTGAGGTACTTTACTCAAGTATTTCCAGTTCATAAAATATTATGCACTATTATAGATTACAGACCCCAGAAGCATAAAATGGCCGAATAAGCTCCAACTCCACTAGTTGCAATACTGAAATCTAGCTGATAAAACTTGCTTGGAACAAATATTTTTACATACTTAAGGAGCTGTGAACTTGTCCTGCAGTTGATACAAATATTATTTTCACAGTTTCTGTAATCATACAATATATACTTGTTTCCTGTCTATCAATCTTTGTTAATTGGTGTCAATTTTCCTTTAAATATAGTTAAAAACGTGCACAGTCAAACGTCTGTCACAATTGGTTAATGTATATGGAATTAATCTCTCAATATTGTAGTTTTGGCAATGCCTTAGTCAGTCAGTACATTTTTGAAAGTACCAGGGTTACTTGCCAGGGCAACATAGATGTTAAAAGTAATTCTACTCACACCCTCCATCATGATCGCACTTGGCCTCTGTCAGTGGGTCGTCAGTAGATGTCCTGGTGAAAACATGGCTCAGTGGGGTCTCAGGCTCAGAGAAATCACGAGTGAAGACTTGCAAACCGTGTTACCTATCTGCTGTTTGTCAACTATTTGAGAAGAACTAAGATTGCGAACGTTCTAATAAATGCATGAAGAACCATATTGACGTTCCATATTATGATAATGAGCGAGCCCCCGTCTCCACCCCCATCTCCCACGTGATTGTAACAAGGACAATGTTGTCAAAGCGTAGAGTAATAATGAGATGTTTAAGTATATGGTACAATTCACAAAAACAAGAATAAAAACAATTACGCCCCCCTCTCTCTATAAAGACTATATACTGTATATTTGTAAGATAATAAAGCTTCCATTCAGTGACAGGTAAAAAAAAAAAAAGAAAAGAAGAAACGTCTCAAGATTGCCACTTACAAAATGATCAAATTGCCACTTAATACTTGACACATTAATATGTAAGCCTCACTGATGTTGTAGTTGGTAAAGGTGGAATAATGTGAACTACTTTATATACTGCCGGGTGGCTTAATATATAATAATACGTCATCATTTATATGTGGATTGTTTTTGAAAATCCGTGTACCTTAGGATGAATTTTCTTTTTTAAACCAGTAGGCTATACAGAAAAGGGACTGCAATGCTTTTTACCTTGTTATATGTTCAAATGAAAGTTAGGGGTGAGGGGCGGGCCGAACTCTCGAAAGTTATTTCAAAACAAAAGTCCCTCGCTTGGTAAAAAAAAAAGAAGCAATTATTTACGGCGCTATGTTGCGCAACATTGTCAATAAAGACAGAAACAATATTAATTAATGAGGAATATGCATCAGGGGACGTCACTGGTGTGACAGTCTGACAGTGGGAGAACCTGCACTCTGTCTTCATACTGTGTCCTGCTTAGAGTCACAGGAAGCATTTCTACTGACACAATGCATTTATATTACTTATTCATTACGTGCGTCTGTAGTTATTGATATTCTGATTGTAACCCAGATTATGATTGTGGTGTCGTTTGAACACTTGACATTCCTTATCAGGCTTAATGTTTCAGAGAAAGTTGATATGATGTAGCTCCTATCCAACCCGACGCTCGGAAATGATTTATTATAAGCCTCACATGGGACTGAATAGAGATGAGGATAGATGTCAAAGTGTTTCTTGTTGACAGACAAACTCTCCTACGCTCTCTGAAAGAATTGTATCCATAATAAAAGTTCACGTGAGAAATAACAGATCATGAAAAGAAAAGAAAGTTTTGTTGTTTAGACCTACAATGAACACAGATGTTAGTCAATAGAAAAGGTTACTGTGCCTCTAAGCAAGACACAGTACACAGTATAAATACAGAAGGCAGGTGTTTGTTGAAGAGGTATCAGGCTGCTGTTAATCTGGTAGTGATAACTGTGTGCCTTTATCAGTATTAGCACAATGCACATGTGTACAGACAGAAACTCCATCAAAGATCAAAATCCATCGAAAAAACTCTAAAAACCCATTTCCTTGTTTCCTCTCTCCTCGCATGGCTTCCTTGCGTCTCACCATGCATCCCCATGTAAAAATCTAAATAAATAATCAAATAAATCAATACAATAAATATACCATGAAGTATAAAAAAAACAATAGAAAATAAACAGATTGAAATTAAATAAGATATAAAGATTTACATTAAAATGCGAAAGAAAGCTCACAGAAAGTATATAAACAATAGTATGTAAAAAAAATAAATCAAATAAAATATACTATAACATAGCATCTACTACATGTTACAGGATGAAATTGAATACAATAACATAAACTGCATCCATTAAAAGTAAATAAAAAGGTGAAATGATAGACAACAAAATACAATGCAACAATGTCAAATCAAACTAAATAATAAATACATAAAAATAAAAAAGTCAAAATAAGTAAATTTACAGTTTTCACAGAAACTATAAAAAAGTTCAATAAATATACCATAAAGTATAAAAATAAACAGTAGAACAAAAACAATTAGAATTAAATAATCAATATAAACTTACATTAAAATGCCAAGGAAAGCTTAACAAAAAGTTATTAAACAATATAATGTAAAAAAATATAGATTAAATAAAATATATAACAGCGTATAGGAGCCAATTAGCGCTCCTCATATAAGTAGTAACCAATGTTTGTTGGCGGTGGTGTTCTGCAAGAAGGTAAACAGTTTTTGACCACATGCACACACACACACACACACACACACACAGAGAGAGACACACACACACACACACACACACACACACACACACAGACACACAAGTACGCCGAGGTAGCGTTTGCTTCCAAAGCAAAGTTATTGTCTTTCTGAATGTCATGTTTTTTGCTGATTGGAAAGCTTATCTAACTGAACTGGACAAAAGTTTTTTTCAGCTCTGGATATGGAATTCACCATCGGGGAAATGGCAAGGGCAGCAGATATTCTGCTCCAGGACAAGATCAATTATTTTATATAATGTTCAGACACTTACCAGAGGGAGCAATAGAAGTAGTGTTTAAACGTTTTAATAAAACATGGACAGAAGGAAGATGGCACACATTTTTACCATTTGCTAAACCTGGGAAAGATTCAGTTAACTCAAAAAACTACAGACCAATAGCGCCAACCTCCCATTTGTGTACATGGATGGAAAACATGATTGTTCACAGGTTATCATATTATTTTACAAAAAGGTAGATTGTTAAATGAGTCCCAGAGTGGCTTTAGAAAATATCCACAGCAGATGCTCAAATTAAAGTAACTAATGAAATAGAAAAACCTTTAATATGAAGGATATGATGGCTATAGTTTTCTTTGACATTGAGAAAGCTTATGATTCCATTTGGAGAGAAGGACTTTTCATTAAAATAAACAAGTTAGGCAAAGGGGGAAGGTTATAGAACTGGATCATGGACTTGTTTTGATCAAATAGAACATTTAAAGTTAAAGTAGGATCAGTTATCTCAGAAAGTTTTGACATTATTAACGGGATACCACAAGGTAGCGTCATCAGTCCAATACTTTTTAATATCATGATTAATGATATCTTTAAAAATACAGGAACAGGTATACAGACATCTTTGTATGTAGATGATATAACAATCTGGAAAAGGGGAAGAATCTTGTGTTGAAATGTAAACAGAAAGCAATAAACAATGTAGGGAGACGGTCTTTTCAATTGGGGATTCAAAATTTCAATAGCAAAATCATGCTATATGCTGGTCGCTAAAAATAAATTAGGCAATGGACAGGGGTTAACACTAAAGAGTAAACATAGATAGAGTCAGAGTATTTATATATCGTGGTTTATGGATTGATGAAAGATATACATAGAAAATATTGAGACCAAACGTAAAAAGGTGTTTAATGTAATTAGTTGTGTGTTTGGAATTCAATGGGGAGCTGACAAAGAAGCATTATTAGATACATGCAGGGCTTTGAAAAGAGCTACTTTGGAATATGGATGCATGGTGTATGAAGCAGCAGCAAAAAGTCATCTTGAAAAACTAAACGGAATACATGCAGAGCAATTACACTTAGTTTGGCAGCAATCAAGACCACGCTCATTAATGCGTTGCTTATTGAATCCAGTGAAGTGACATTACATTTAAGGAGAAAGAAGCATCACTAACATACTGGATAAGAATTCAGGGAGGAGGAAATGTAAATGTAACATAATCTGTTCTGCAAAACTGTTGAGAGTACTCATGTTCTGGTAAAGGTTATGGATGGAATATTAATAAGAAAGTGAAACAGTACAAATTAGATAACAAACATTACAGTCCAGCAGTCATTAGTATTTAGCATTTCTCTCTGGATATTTCCACGACCAAAGGTTAATTAACATTGAGTACTTGGTTCAAGAACATTTGGAAAAGAGCTACGATAATTATCTACATATTTTTACAGATAGATCCAAACATCCAAATGCTGAGCATGTAGGAGCGGGAGTATACATTCAAGAATTTGACATATAATGTGCTGAAAGAATATCAAACAGGTTTTAGTGTACACAGCAGAACTGCCAGCAATATTCAGTCTTCAGTGGGTAGAGGAGGTCAAAGCAATTAAAGTGGTGATTTGTTCAGATTCTGCAGCTGCAATACAAAGTACACAATCAGGTCGAACAGTTCCAGAGGATCTTAGTGATGTATACATGTCCTTATTGAATCTGCAGCAAGTAGGAATAGATGTTCATTCCTGTTGGATACCAGCTCATGTTGGAATAGAGGGAAATGAGGTTGCAGATAAACTTGCAAAAAGTGCATTAAACAAAAATGATAATGATATTTTAGAAATGTGTTAGAGATTAGAAGCAATATATTTTATAAACCACAGAACAATGGCATCTTGGCAGGAAATCTGGAATAACGATACCAAGGATAGAGATTATAACAAGATTCAAAAGTCTGTCAGAGTGAGAAATAATAAAGGTACATGTAGAAAAGAAGATGTTACATTTTCTAGGTTAAGATTAGGACACACAGGACTCAATGCTACTTTAGAGACAGGTGACAAACAAGTCCAGCTTCTAAGAATGAAACAGGTTTAATATCTAGGGTATGTTTTTTTTGCTTTGCTTTGTTTTGTTTTAACAATCATATAAGTAAACTGGATAAAGTCATGATGCTACACCCTCCGGTACAGTAGGTGGCGGCACGCACCTTCAACGTTGGTTTGTAGTCCGCCATTAAAACCATAGAAGAAGAAGAAGAAGAAGAAGAAGAAGAAGAAGAAGAAGAAGAAGAACAACAACAACAACAACAACAACAACGCTGATTTAAAGGTGGGTGTTTCGTGCTACTGGACTGTACATCTGAGCGTTAACTACCTGCTGGTTTTCTAGTTGGTTGTTTAGGTAGATGCGTTTCGCTAACGACGGCTAGCCGTCGTCCGCTAGCATGAGAAGCTAAAAACATGAGCTACCAGTGAGAGAGACTGAAGAACTGAGGTTCAGCAGACACGTTTAACTTGTATTAGACTGTAACAGTACACTCAATTAAGAATTCGTACAATAAATGCTAAATGATCCGTTGTCTGTCGCTAAAGTTTGACAATGTCGTCGTGGATTTAACGTTACATTTGATCTGACTTTAGGTTACTGATTTCTGTTTCTCTCTCTCTCTCCACACAGTTGTATTTTCTGCTCTTTCATTTAGCTCAGTTAACTTAGGTGAGGGTTTTCATATTAATGTTGCATCACGTTACTGTATTTTTCGTGTAAACAAACATTAACAATAATTCTTGCTAAATCACGCTCACGTCTTTGGCTCAAGGTGGCAGCTGTTCATTTAAGCAAACAGGTTTTAATGCACATGGCCATCTTTTAAAATATTTATAATTTAGAGCGTAGAAACCCAATAGAGTAGTCCCTACAACTACCTAATAGCCTAATTAAAAAGTACCTAATACATAAAGCATCAGAGTGGTATGATGTATGTCCTTGGATAAGTAACAGTGGTTGTTTTCCAGCCTCTCACATGTCCCGCTTTTTATATCATATTAAAGTGAATATCTTTGGACTGACAAAACAAGACATTTAAAGACATCTACTTTGAGAAACTGGGATGACATCTTTTTCTATTTTAATGGTATTTTATATAACAAACATTTAATTATTAAAATAATCAGCAGATTAATCGATAATACAATTAATCGAGCTAATGCCCACCACATTATTGTAACCAAATAACTGCCTTTCTTATATAAATGTTAGCTTGGTTACCTGCCTGTTTTTCTGTTTTTTTTTTTTTTTTTTTAAATATAACGGCATTCACTGCTGCTCTGAATTTTATGATCCTCAAAAATGTTTGAAGATTCTTCTAAACATCGGGATAAAACATATCGAGTCTGCTCCGTGATTTAAAAGAATGTTCAATCTCTTTCCAAAATTGCAACTCTTACTGTCTAATCCTCCTAAAGCTGGTAGCTGGGAATACCATGGTACTAAATGCTCCCCTGTTTCTTTGACATTTTCACAAATGTCAAAGAAACAGTCTATAAGTGTCAGATGTTATGATTAGTTTTATTGTTCACAAATGAGCAAGTTAGTTTTGTCAGTTGGTCCAGGCAGCTCCACAACAGTTAGTAGGTGTAAATATTGTAAATATTTAGGAATATATCTCTAGGCAAGAACTGGTTTGTGAGGTGCATGTTGACCGGTTTTAATTTCGTGATAGGAGAGTTTCTATTAAACACTTTAAAATGTTAAAATAAGAAGCTTGAGTTTGAGATCATCTGGTGCAGCTGGCTCTGCATGCTCAGCTCTGTCACTCAACTGTAAAAATAGAAGGACAAACTGCAGTTAATTAAGATATTAGTATACATTATTATTATTATTATTATAGGATATGGCCACCCAGGGAATAATAGTAGCACCTGCCACATACAGGGTAAATGTTGGCAGGTATAAATTGACATGATATATTCAATATATATATATTTCATTATTATAATTATTATTATTATTATTACTGACTCAGTGTTTACAATTTAAAAGCGTTCTACAGAAATTTTATCAGTGGCAGAAAAAAAATTGATGGCTGGTAGACATTTTCGGTGACCTGCCACAGTGAAGGTGAGGAAAACACTTAATTTTCAGACTCTGGCCATCACTAATTTATATATTATATTTTGACACGTTCAAGAGTGTATTCCTCTCAATGCAGATGTGGATATATATATTAGATATAATTGATATATGTAGTTGATGTGCTTCAACAAATGTTCTCTAACTGTAATTAAGTGACCAGTGTTCTCTTTAAATTTTCACAGACTTTAACTTGGATTTAACTGCGTTGCCTGCTGCTGTGTTCCCATCGTCCATTGCATTGTCTACCGACATCATCATGAGGAGGAAGATGAGGAGGAGGATGGTGGTGCAGTCTGTCCGCTGAACTGTATGGAGGATGTGGTTCTTCACTATCAGCCTGGATCAGCTGCTGGGCTCAGCTCTCTGTTAGAGAGGACAGAGAAGCTTCTGGAGTCTTTTCCCCATCGGATAACTCCAGTCTTCACCCCCTGGTCCCCCACCGCCGCAGACCGCCACCTGCCCATCAGACCGGCCAAACCAGCTCCCGTCATCACCTGCTCGGGTGGCTTGCCCTTCTCTGACAGCAGGACGCACCCTCACACAGCACAAATCCAGCTACAAAAATCTGAAGTTGACGGTCTTGTTGCTAAAAGACCTCGGGATCGTCCAACCGCAGAGACGTCACCTGAAAATCCACAAGAACCCAAAGATGCCGCCTGCATTTCAGAAGCCCCACACCATCTGTTCCCAGAGAGAACGTTCACCGGACTGCCTCCTGAAAAACACAAAGATGGCCTCGCTGTCACAGACTCGCCGGTCAAACGTTCCTGGAGCATCTTTACCCAGAAAGGAGGTCTGCTGCCAAGCTCCCAGTCCCTGTCCAAACAGTTCCATCACATGGTGTCCGTCCACAGGCTCCACCTCCACCAGAGGGCCAAATGGATGATCAGTGAGCACAACTGTGGGCCGGACAGGGACATCGAACAGGTCAGTAGATTATTCATTCATGGATCAGGACTAAGAGTTTGTAGCCATGCTAGTAGCTCTGTGACGCTGAATATTCTTCTTATTAATATTATTTTTGCCTTTGTTTGACAGCCAGTCAAGCCTGACCATGGACGATGCAGTGATGTGCTGTGCACCTTAAACCTCAGGCCACAGTCAGCATGCTAACATTCTCACAAGGACAATGTTCAGCAGGTGTAATGTTTACCATGATCACCATCTTAGTTTAGTGTGTTAGCATGCTAACATTTGCTAATTAGCAGTCAACACAAAGAGCAGCTGGAGCTGATGGGAATGTCATTAGTTCTGCAGGTATTTGGTCATAAACTAAAGTATTGGACACATTTATATTTGGTAATGCATCAGTTTAGAGTTCTGTAATTTCTTCTAAATCATTTCTTGAAAGTTTCGAAGTATCATTAAATCTCGTACTAATGACATTAATTACAGGACAAATGGAAACAAAGTTCTTAGTTCAGTTAGATTTGAGTTTATTAGAATAGTTCATCCATTTATTGTTGGAAATGTATCCTTAAATATGCTGAATTACACAATCAGCTAAGCAGTTGTCCTCTGACTAAAAGTCTCAAAGATGCTCTCTTAGCATTTATAATTAGTTGAAAGTGAACTGGCCGCTCTCTATTTTTTACCTTATTGAAAATAATAAGCACCAAGTTACATGTTTCTTTCCAGGAAATAATTAATAATAATGAATAATTACAAATAAATCTGAATGAAGGGACCCAGAGAAGCATTATTACCTAACATGTTGACCTGATGATGGTGCCAGATGAGAAGTCAGAGGATCACCAAAACCATTACAAATCATCCTGAGGGGAACATGAAGGATGAACCACATTTCAGTACAATCCCGATCCTAGAGTGGAGGCAGACATTGCTTCCACCATGATCAAATAATAAATGTGTCTGAAAGTGCAGTCCCAGTGGATGGGCCTGTGGAGGTGCAGTTTACGGAGGCTACTTATCAAACTTCTTATCAAACATCTTCAGCTTGTAGATCGGAAATTTGACACGTGGAGAGAAAAAAAAACCCCATGAACATCTGCTGGCTCCTGCAAGGACTTGGGAATTGTATCTGTATCACACCAGGGCTGAATGATTTTGAAAAATGATCTAATTGCACATTTGTTGCTGTTGTGATATTACAATCAGGATATGATTTGCAATATTAGAGCAAATTATAATTTTCACGTCACCATTTTCATTTTCATTGAGAAATAGATTGAAATGATCACAGTGTGACTTTTTTCCCCGAGGATCTGTACCAACAGATGTTTTCTTGAGTCTGTAGAACACGATGCTGGCTCCATGAATGCATCGCCTGCAACTGCTATCTGCCCTTAAGGTCCGCTTCATAAAACGTAATACGCTAATGGTATTACAGCGCAAACACGGCCATAAAGCTTTGCAGCTGAGTGAAATTTGCCTTTTTTTTTTGCGTCTGATTTGAATAATACATGTGGCCAAGTATAAATGTTGCCTTTGTGCCAAGAACACAGTAGGCCGAACAATGGCAGGAATACAACATTTAAATAAAATGTTCAGACTTACAGGTCCTGACCGACGAGGTGCTGAGACATTCCTCAAAACATCAGGCAGGGGATTGTAACGTGAGAGAAACCCTATTTTTTTTAATTTAGTATCCCAGTCTGTCATTGCTGTTGGCAGCTTTCAAACGCACACCTTCAGATTGTAAAAGAAGATGACAAGATTTGAAGCGGAGGACAAAAGAAGACGTACCATTCAATGCTACCATGATCAGAGGAATGTCTGACCCCCCCCCTTATATGTCCGCTTCAGTTCCTACCAACTCTCTGAAGACACTAGTAATTTCACTGTAGCCGTGTGTGCCTATTAGCGCTGGTCTTTGTGGATTGGACTGTTTTTGTAATGAGGCTGATTCGCATAGAAAGGGGCCAGTTTTGCGCCAAATATGTGCATATTACTTTATTTGAATAGAAGCAAACGGCACAGGAGTACAGTATTGTCCTGGCAGCACAGCTGGTGATGCATTTCACCCTTTTGAGGGTTATTTTTGTCTTATTTGGGCATGTTTAGCGCGCGCAAAAGCCACAAAATCCTTTCGTGAATTTGCCCCTCTGCGATCAGTTCTTGGTAAATGGTCTGTGCAGTACTGTAAATGCTGACATCAAAGGATTTTTCTCTGTAGCTCTGTCCTCCACTTTGTTTTTCCACTGTGCTCAGAACATCACAAGGTTTAAACTGAGCTCAGGGTGAAGATGCATCAAGTCACAAGATCTTTTACATTTGTTTCTGAAGCTGGTCGAATGGCAGAAATAATTGATTTTCAAACGATCATGCCCAAAAATGATACGGTCCCAACTTCTTATATGTGAGAATTTTATGTTTTTTTTATTTTTAATTTATTTTATCTTACATGATGGTAAACTGAATATTTCTGGGTTTTGGACTGTTGGTTGAACAAGCAGATTGACCCCCCTGAGCTGTGGGATATTTTTTGTGTCATTTTTCACAATTTTCTGCCATTTGTGCAAATGCTGATGCTACGTTAAGTTGATGTCTAAAAAAAAAAATTAAGATTAGTCATATTTTAGAATATTTTGAGTTTGATGTTTTTGTGTTGTAATTTGGTCATTTGAATTTCTTTTCATGAATCATCATGACATCATTTTCTTTCCTCCATCTTTTTATTTGTTTCATCGTCTTCCTCAACTCACCCCACCTGTCGGTCCTCGTCCCTGCAGGTGTGGCGGGCTCTGAGCCGGTCCGTCCGGAGCTCCAGGCTACCTACGTGTAACGCCAACATCCAGAGGGAGCGGGCGGAGATCTGGGTGTTCTGTGACGTTCTCCACTCCGAGCAGGTGGGTCGTCTCCTGAAGGATGAGCTGCAGCTGTTGGGGAGGATCGGCCTGTCTGTTCACAGACTGGGAAACATCTTCACCATGTAGACGAGCTTCAGCTGGAACAGTATGATCAGTGCAAAGACGGCAGAGACTCAAATATGACAAACATGTTTTACAGCTTCAGATGAGAGCCAGAGGAACAAACAGATTTATATATGTAATTATCAAAATGCTGTCTTAATGATGTACTATTTTAAGTTAAGTGTACGCTATATTTAGAATAATCTCACCGCTTTCCTTCACAGGCCTTTCCCCACGGGAAACTGAACTGTCACTCTGGCTAATCAGAACTAACCCTTTAAAACACAAAAGTCACAAACTAACAGATCGAGGCAGCGGTAGATCAGCAGCTCCCGTGTTCTGCAAGGTAAAATGACTGTTTTGTCAATTGAGTCTGGTGGCTTTGGAGAAAGCATTGATGGATATAAGGGCTTAAGTTTCCTGCAGTAACAGGCTGCCTGAAGGCAAGGTAAAGCAGTAAAAACATTCTTAATGTAGCGTACACTTAAACTGATATTGACTTTTTCAGGTGACTAAAATACGCTTTTGCTGACGACTTGTGCACAGCAGTACACAGACTATGGATAAGTACCTCAAACAATCCCACTTTAAAACATCCAAACTATCCCTTTAAAACCTGGGTATGGTGTTTACATGTGCGACACATTACCAATACTCCAAAAACCTGATCATAACCAGGATACTCGTGCACGTGCAATGGAGCATTTTTACATCATCTGCAATTCAGCGGCCATTCAGTATTTATTGAATATAAAAGCTGGTAAATTCACAACATACACTAATATACAACTATTTTCTAAATTACTATAGTGCTTTTTACATTGAACATTATTTCTCACATGACAACAATCCTTACAAGTGCGGAACTTCATTAATATTTTATGGAAATCTACTTCATTAATGAACTGAACTGAGGAGGGAACTCGTGCCAAATTCCAGTGTGTTTTGTATGTTTATGAATTTGAAAAGAGATGCTTATGATTGTATTTTGTGTAGTTGTGATGTAAATAAAGGTTTAATATTTTTTAATGAACAGTCTGTAGTAATGGATGGATGTACAGCGCTGCATGTGATGTGCAGTGTGTTCTGGAAAAAGCTGGAGCAGCAGTCACATGATACAGGAGTCACCCCCCAGTGCTTTTCACTAACAGAAACACACACACACTCTCTCTCTCTCTCTCTCTCTCTCTCTCTCTCTCTCTCTCTCTCTCTCTCTCTCTCTCTCTCACTCACTCACTCACTCACTCACTCACTCACTCACTCACTCACACACACACACACACACACACACACAGAGGAGACTGTGCTCCTTGTGTAAAACCTGAATAAATGAGTGCAGCATGAATAAATTGCACACCAACATCCCACACACACAGTCTTTTGTTGCTATGGTCCCCTGTTTAAACAGCACTGCACACTGCATTAAAAATCTAGGTCACCGGATGTGACATCAGTGCCCTGCCTCCCTGCCCAGCTGTAATCGGTTGTAATCTGTTAAATCCATGTTTGTGGTCTCTTAAAGCGATGTAAAAAGAAGCGTCTGGAAAATCCGAAACAATGTTCACATTTTTAAACAATATCCCTTAAAATAATTAACATATTTTTTTCAATAATGCTGTATAACGCATTCATTTTGCAACACATGTTCGCCAGAAGCATTTTATTTTTAAAGACTTCCGGAACTTGTCAATTCTGCTCTATAACCTATGATATACTTAGTCTATAACGCATTTAAGGAAGTAAAATGTTGTATAGATTTTAGGAGCAACAGTTAATATGAGCTGAATATGGTGTATTTATTAGAGTACTAATCTATTACAACTGTTTGTTTCTGCATGTAACAATACTTGTGTAGACAATAGTTACTTCGTCGAATAGAGTTTTACGTTCATAACATGCAGTACATTCTCTAAATTACAGTTTATGGAGAAATATGAGCATATAAAGCAATAATATATCAACATGCCACATGGTGAAAGGGAGCACTCTTCCTAATGAGTGCTTTACATTTTAATTTGTATCGAAGTTTCATTACATTTCGCTGCTAATAATTACATTTTACTCAAGTCATATTTAACTGACGAGGTGAAACTGTGTTAAGAAAAAAATATTAATATTGTTCAAGGTTCAAATAAACCATCCATAAAATCATGGAAATCATGATCCCTCTTAAGCAACCAACGCTGGTTACAGAACATAGAAATAAATAAGCATCAAATAGAACTATAGATACAGGCATCAACAACATAAAACTATATTTCACAAAGGACAAAAGAACCATTCAAACAAAAGCTTTAAAAAACTACCTAAAATTAAGAAGTTCCGAACTATATATATATTTTTAACAGATCAGATTTCCCTTAAAAGTGAATCTTTATTTGAAGTTGTTGGTATTTTAACGCCATAAAACCCGTTTTATTTTGACAGTCCGTACCGGACGTTAATTGTATCTTCGCTAACTTGTTGCAAAGGCTAGATGCTAAAATTCAGACGGCTGAACCACGAGCGTGTTCTTATTGGAAATAATCGATACAAATACGAGAACATTTCAAGTTTTGATCATATCTGGACGTCGTGTCGTGCTCGATGCTCTATAATGGCGTCTGCTGCTCGCTCTTCTGGAGGTTTTAATTGGTGAAAAAAAGGTGAGACGTTTGGACAGACTGACACCATAGCTAGCAGGCTAAGCTAACACTGGCATGCATTGTAGTTTCCCGTTTCCGTTTCCGTGTTTCATATATGTTGCTTTTATGAGACTTTTTTTTAAAATTTAACAACAATCAAGACTAAATACGAACTGTGGTTAGGATTACATACTAACTGCTGCTTTTGTTTTTTTAACACCGCTATTCGGAAAGTACCTTCATTTTTCAGTCTGATCCGTTTTCCTTGTTCTGTACTGTTTACTTAACCAAAAGCCCCTTTTACAATTGAGCATGTTTTGTGTGAATTTTATCTTATATTTGTAAAATACTTGAATTTTTTTAATAAAACTAATATTTTTTCCATGTGACACACTTTGTATTTCTCTTTTCGTCGTTATTAATCTAGTCTGAAAATCCTTTTTATATTACATACAGTCTGCTTGTTAGTGATTATCTACTGATAGAATGTTTACTTAACGAAAGCCGCTTTTAAAAATCTGTGTGTTTTGTGTCAATTGCATCTTTATAGCTGTAAAATGTTTACATTAAAAAAAAAAATACAAATAGTTTTGCATGATAGACACTTTAATAAAAAAATCGGAATTATTAATGCAGTCTGAAATGCATACAGTACTACAGTCTGCTTGTCTCCCATTTTCATCTGACAGGAACTGATTTATAGTGAATTATAGCTTATATCTTAAAAGAACGTATATTAAAAATTAAAGTACAGTGTTGCATGTCGGGCACTTTGTTTTTATCTTTTCGGCCTAATTACTGATAAATAGTTTTAGTGTTTAACATTGACATGGTTTGTCCCGTGTATGTTCATACGATCAGTCGAATATTTTTAATTCACGAAAATAAATAGTCGATTACTGTTTTCCAAGCAAACGTGTAAATTATTCTCTGATTCCATCTTATCTGTTCTACATAGGGTAGAACGAAACCAATGATTATTTTAAACATCAATAAATTGTTATTTTTCTCTATTTAGCTTGTGGTTTAATAAGTGAAAGAATACTGATCTTTACTTTGTAAACCCTAAAAAGACATGTTGAAATGTCTTGTTTTGTCAGATATTTCGTTTACCAGACAAGACAATGAAAACTGACAAATCCCAAAAATTGAGGAGATTGACCTAGTCCAACTCATTCAACAATGAATTGGGTATTTAAAAAGTTGCTGAATAATTTCCTGTTCTAATGGATGAATTATCTAATAGTTTCAGCTCTAGTTTTATATTATTATAATGTTCAAGTTCTTTATTTTTCATATGCACATTTTTCATATGCACATCTGGAGCAGTTGTTGGCAATGAGAATTTTGTTCTCAGGATCCATCCAGTGATGCTACTTACTAAAATATGTATAAATGAAACAAAAAAGAATCTAAAAATGAAATGCAGAATTTAAAATATTTGAATATAATTTGTGTGTGTGTGTGTGTGTGTG
>CALSCE010000020.1:2330502-2342496 GCA_943593645.1 Bovichtus variegatus | reverse complement strand
TCTCTCTCTGTTTCTGTCTCTCTCTGTTTCTGTCTCTCTCTCTCTGTCTCTCTCTGTGTCTCTCGCTCTGTCTCTCGCTCTGTCTCTCGCTCTGTCTCTCGCTCTGTCTAACGCTCTGTCTCTCTCTCTGTCTCTCTGTCTCTCTCTCTCTGTCTCTCGCTCTGTCTCTCTCTGTCTCTCGCTCTGTCTCTCTCTCTGTCTCTCTCTCTGTCTCTCTCTGTCTGTCTGTGTGTTCGTAGAGAGGAGGTGAATGAGAAGCTGAGAGACACAGCTGACGGTACGTTCCTGGTTCGAGACGCCTCCACTAAGATGCACGGAGATTACACTCTGACTCTGAGGTAAACCGTTCAACATCTACACTGACCTCCATCAACCTCTTCTCAAACACAACCAGTGGCCTGTACTATGAAGCAGGATTTTTTCATAGTACAGTATGAAGTTGTTCATCATTATTTACCGTGTGCAAACAGATCAACACTTAAATACCAGAGACCTTTTACCAGAGTTGTAATTCAATTTCCTCCATCAGCAGTAAAATAATTGTGTTAACATGTTTGGAACAAAAACACACTCTGTAGAGTGTAGATCTCCGTCAGGTGCGTCTTCAACGAGCACTGCTGTGAAGTTTGGTTTTTAAGGGAATACAAACCGCAACAATCACTCGTGTGACGACGGCCCTCTGAAGCCACAGTCTGAACCGGTTCAGTCTGGTCTGAGCGTTTCAAACCATCCAGCAGTAAAGGAGCAGCCGAACTTTCTCTGCAGCTTTCCTTTGATATGTGGGATCAACACTGATGCATTTGATTGACACTTAAGTCATTTATAATGTTACACTGCAACAGACGGCGGAAAAAAACGTTAAAGAAAACTTTATTTGTATACCGCTTTTCATACTGACGATAAGGATAACACAATACAGAATTAAAAAAAGGAGAAAGCATGCCCTCTGCACCAATAAAATAGTAAGAAAATAAAGATAATATGATAAAGGTATAATATGTTAATATGGTTAGTATGTTCATGAGCTTTAAGTCGTAATGTGGAAATAACATTGACGATACAAAGAAGAATGTGTTGTATTTTATCGCTCAGAGCATTTGAACAACACATTTATAACTGTTTTTGAGTTCTTTGGTACTCATTTTGCCGATTTTATGCAGACACCACATGAATGCAACACAGAGGCCCCATCTCGCAATGCTAACCAAATTGAAACATCATTTGTGTATCCGCCTTGTTATTCGTATCCGCTCCGAAATGTAATGGATTGGTCCACGCTGCACCCTTCCACCAAGTTCATGAAAATCGGGCCAGTAGTTTATCTTTGATGACGATTGATGGTTTGATTTAACGTACAAATGTTCTCCAACCACCTTCAGGAAAGGAGGCAACAACAAGCTGATAAAGATCTTCCACCGGGAGGGAAAGTACGGCTTCTCCGACCCTTTGACTTTCAGCTCCGTGGTGGAGCTGATCAACCATTACCGCCACGAGTCCCTCGCCCAGTACAACCCTAAACTGGACGTCAAGCTGCTCTACCCGGTCTCCAAACACCAGCAGGTCTGTACACTGGCAGAACTCAGCGACTGTGTTCGTTCGTCAGTTATTGAGTCGTCTGACTGGACATGTTGTTGTTGTTGTTGTTGTTGTTGTTCAGGACCAGGTGGTGAAGGAGGACAGTATCGAAGCTGTGGGGAAGAAGCTCCACGAATATCACCTGCAGTACCAGGAGAAGAACCGAGAGTACGACCGACTGTACGAGGAGTACACCAGAACCTCGCAGGTACACACGGCACAGTACAGCACTCTGCAGACTTTATCTCTCCACTGTCAACACTGTTGTGACAGATGTTGGAAACACACCACTGTCCAATATACTGCTGGGTAGTTTAATCTATAATAATAATACATCATCATTTATTATCTGATTTATAGATTATATGTCGTATTAATAATCTGAGTCTAACGAATGATGCATGTAGGGCAGTAGAAATTGCAATATTTCCCTCTGAGATGTAGTGGAGTAGAAGTATAAAGTAACATAAAAGAAGTGAGGAAGATGTACTTGGCAAAGACAGAAAACCCCTCACACTCTCCTCCTCTTCCTCCTCCTCGTCCCCTCAGGAGATCCAGATGAAGAGGACGGCTATCGAGGCGTTCAATGAGACCATAAAGATCTTCGAGGAGCAGTGTCAGACTCAGGAGCGCTTCAGCAAAGAGTACATCGAGAAGTTTCGCCGAGAGGGCAACGACAAGGAGATCCAGAGGTAGGGCTGTTGCCACGGCAACTGTGAAAGAGACCTTTTTAAAAAACACATGTGAAGGAGCCCTAGTTGCCATGGCACCAAAGGCTGCAGGAAGAATCCATCTGCTGGGAAATTTAGTCTAAAGTAAAAAAGAGTTTGTTGTCCAGTCGGATCAACGTACAGGAGTCACGGTAACCCCGTCATGACGACTGCTTTCACCGACACTGAAGCGACCGTCTAAACCGGTTCCTTCTGGTCTGAGCATTTCAAAGCGTCAAGCGGACAAACTTTCTGTGCAGTGTGCAATTTCCTTTTGATTTGTGAGAGTTTTCTTGATCTTTTTCCATCAACACTGAAAAATATAGCCTTTAAGTGTAAATGAAGGCTTCGGGTCGCGGTCTCGTAGATTAAATTAAGTAGCATTAACAGGGTATCCGTGGATCATTAAAAGGTCTCAAATTAAATTAGTTTATATAAGTTTAAGGCCATAAAATGTCTTTGAATGTCTTGTTTTTGAATTATGAAAGGTGATTCAGCGTTGCATATTTCAAGGTAATCTAAGTTTATCTCGGTCCCATTTTGTTCCAGCCATCCGTACGTTTGACACGGTTCTCCACAAATCAAAAAGCAAAGTCTCATCTGTGTCTGATATCTGACTTTACCGTCTTCCAGTGTGCCGTTAGACCGCTGGAAAACCCCAGAAGAGAAGAACGTTTGCGTCTTCACTCTCACTCTGTGCATTAACGAAGACACTGTTTAAAAAATGTTCCGTCTTTTTAAAGGATCATGGAGAACTACGACAAGCTGAAGTCTCGGATCAGTGAGATCGTGGACAGTAAGCGTCACCTGGAGGTAGACCTGAAGAAACAGGCCGCGGACTACAGAGAGATCGACAAGAAGATGAACAGCATCAAACCAGACCTGATCCAGCTGCGCAAGACCAGGGACCAGTACCTCATGTAAGAGACGCACACATGGAACACATGAACGCCGCATGGTACAACACTGTAATTATACTAACTTCTGTATAATAATACTCTGTTTGTTAGGTGGCTGACCCAGAAGGGAGTTCGTCAGAGGAAACTGAACGAGTGGCTCGGCCTGAAGAACGAAACCACAGAGGAGTACGTTTGATAAACCGAACACGGTGCCCCCCAGTGGTGGCAGCAGGGATGGCAGCGCCACCAACTCCACTAGTGTTTGATACCAAGCGTAACCTTACTTTAAGGGCTCTGCCGAATATTTCGAAGCTTCACTCGCAACGTTAACGTTCAAATTCTAAATCAACATTTAAATACTGTGCAGCAGCTTTTATTTTATTTAAAAACATTATCTTTTTTGCATGTCTAATAATTTTGTTTAAATCTGGTATTTCTGAACAGTTGCAGATAAACATTAGGCTACATTAATATTATTAGTATTATACTGTTAGTAGAATTATGTCCAGTGTTGTTCCAGACTCCAAACATTTCCAATAATTCCAGAGTGTTTTTGTTTTGAAGTCCAAAAATGAACATTTATTGAAAAAAAAGATGGATGTAATAATTTCCAAAATTCAAAACATGGTCTGTCAAACAAAGATATTTAAAAAAAATAATAATAATAATCTTACTGCTAGCTCTACTTAAAAGCTTTTTTCTGGAGCTTGCATCGGCAACTCAACCGCTTGAGTCAAGTTTCATAAACTGCGTAAATAAATGTATCTCTGGCTGGTAATATTACACCACACCCCTCTTTTATATGATATATATTATATGAAGGCCGTTAGTTGCAGTTGAAAGCTTTTGGAAAAAATCCAGTAAGATGACCCTGGGTTGAGACATATTTGTGAAAGACTTCACTTAAGGCTTTGGGGGATTGCGATTTTGTGGTTTGCCAATTTCTGACACTTAATAGACTTAAAAATTATTAGTTACTGTGGAAATAGTGCAGCGCTGTTATTTTTTTGTTCAGCCACCAGGGTGTGTTTTTTAAACCTGTAGATGCAGGAACAGAACCAGCATCCTTTGTTAGTTTATCGTCTTGCTTGAACAACACATTTACCAACAACAAGGCAGGTTGAACATATTATTAAAATATCTGTGTCATATAAATCAATACATTAATTAAAGTGCATCATTTGTAAATAATGTAAGAAAATAATATAATAAATATAAATAGTCTTCAATTTAAATTAAAGGGCTAGTACATTCAAACTATTAATTTGCACAATCTTGCGCCAACAGTTCTTTTGCAGATTTCAAACTCATATTCCAGGGATTTAGTATATAACATAACATAAAACTGAGTGGAGAACCACAATAATATCGTAGCGATGTCTTGGCATCACATCCCTAGCTTGTTGTTGTCCCCTGTTAACCTGTCCTCCGTGTGCCCTCCCTCAGTGAGTACAGCATGGTGGAGGATGAGGAGGACCTTCCTCACCATGACGAGCGTCTGTGGCGTCTTGGAAACATCAACCGCATTCAGGCAGAGTCTCTGCTCCGCGGAAAGAGAGACGGAACCTTCCTGGTCCGAGACAGCAGCAAGCCGGGCTGCTACGCCTGCTCTGTTGTGTAAGACCTGCCTGTCCGTCTGTCCGTCTGCCTGCCTGCCTGCCTGCCTGTCTGCCTGTCTGCCTGTCTGCCTGTCTGCCTGTCTGCCTGCCTGTCTGCCTGTCTGCCTGCCTGTCTGCCTGTCTGTCTGTCTGTCTGTATATATGTGCCTGTTGAAATCCGACTTGAATTCTGTTTCTATGCAATGAAGTTGTTCAGTGTTGGATTTAACAAACACTTGTGTTCAACGTTTTAATGTGTGTGTCTCTGTGTCTCCCTCAGTGTGGAGGGAGAGGTGAAACACTGCGTCATCAACAAGACGAGCACCGGTTTTGGTTTCGCTGAGCCCTACAACCTGTACGGCTCCCTGAAGGAGCTGGTGCTGCACTACCAGCACACCTCGCTGGTCCAACACAACGACTCGCTCAACGTCACGCTGGCCTTCCCCGTCTACAGCCAGCAGAGGCGGTGACCCGCGCGGTTTACTCTTCATTCATACGTCATCGTAGGCCAGCTGCAGGACCAGAACCTGACCACGTGACACGCTTACTGTTCAAAGCCCTGCACGACAACTCGGCACAAACAGCGGATCGACGGTCAGAAGTCTGTTCAACTTTTAAAGGCGATGAACCGTCCTGGTGCTGCAGATCTCAGAGCGTCACTGAACATGTACCATCCAGTACACTGAAGAAGAAGCTTAGTGTTGAGTGAAATGCGTTGTTACATCCCGTAGGAACGGTGAAAATTGAAAACAAATATTTTCCTGTGAACGTCATCACATGGAGCTTTAACTTCCTGAGTAAAAAAAGACTTCAAGACTTTGCAATTTACTCTGATCCGAGAGGACACACTCGAGGACGGGATCACATGGGAGGTCGGATCAGAGGCCGTGAGGCGTTCAAGTAAAACACAGAATTTCTCAGACGTTGCACAATCCATGAATCTGTCATTCACAATCTAAAGAACAGACAAAACACAACGGTTAGGAAAAGCTTTAAAGTGGCTATAGACAAGTTTCCCCCCCCCCCCCCACAGTTTTCAAAGTTTCTTCGGTTGTTACACCGTCCACCATTTCCGCTTCCTGGGGATAGTTTCTGCAAAGAACTTACTTTGATACTCTGGTAACTTGGGATAGCTACCGGGTAAAACTAAATTGCCATCCTCTTCCTGTTTTGGTTGCTCAGTGGTATATGGAGCCTTCATTTTCCCGGTAGGCGACGGAATTACACAGTGAAAGAGAGGCTTATAGGGCACCAATCTAAACGGAGATGGTGTCATTATTCTATAGTCATTATATTATGCAATCAACAGTTACTTCATGATGATGAGTTAAAACAGGGAAAAGTTGTCTATTGCCACTTTAATGTAACATGACAGTAAGGAAGAGAACATACTTTCAGAGGCTAACGGAACTGAAAACAAAGACCTGAGGGCCGGGAGGGTTAGCATACCTAATGAAGATGAGCGCTTCACGACCTCGGTGTGAGTCGATACGGAGACCAGCGCGTCCCAGTTTCCTGTCTGAGGAGGAGCGACGTACTGAACAGTCAAACGTCGCCTTGTTTAGTCTCGTGGAGGTCAGAGCTGAACTGACGCACTCCTCCTTTTAATCATGAAGGAACAGAACCACAACTACAGACTGATGATGATGATGTCAAAGACAAGATGGCTGACAATCCAGAGAGACTTCTCTTGCGTAAACACTGTGAGTGAATCTGAACAAGGTTTAAAAACGAGGGGAAATGGACTGACCTGCATTTATTTTACATCAGGAGAAAATAAACAAAAGACCCGCATCATCCAAAGGCTCGACCCCCAACACCACCCCAAATAATCCCATCAGTGTTCTTCAAGGTCCCCTTTCTTCAGCTTTGTTTTGGTTCGCCGCGTCAGTGTCGTTTAATTTTGCTGAGCGGACGGACGACGCTTCACTTCTAACATTTCAATAAATGTCCATCGGCACAAAGGTTTACTCGCGCTGCATCCAAACAGAGTTCAAATTCAGGAATCTTTCTGGAGCTCAATAATTTTCAGCGCAAGTTTCAAGGACTTGTGGATAAAGCGCAGCCTGTAAACATTACTGATGTAAAACGTGGATATCTGAATCTTGATTTTTGTCTTTACGGATTTTATGTTTTTCTTTTTTGTGCATTTGGACACCCAACTTCCTTTAAACCAGGTACAGGAGGTGAAACTCTGCAAGGATTTTGAAGGAGTCCTACGTATTATATAATGTTTTTCAAAACTTTGATGGATTTTTGGAAATCAATACATGTTTTCAAATTTGTTTGGAAATGTCCAGAATTTTTCAAGCTCTTATTTTACTTATTCCACAAAAGTCCATTTTTTTCATTCTGACATTTAAACCAAACTAGTGAACACAAACAAGAATCTAATCATGAAAAGTTAATTGTTTAAGAATTCTGATGAATAAAATGATTGGTCTGAAGGTGTGTGTGTGTGTGTGTGTGTGTGTGTGTGTGTGTGTGTGTGTGTGTGTGTGTGTGTGTGTGTGTGTGTGTGTGTGTGTGTGTGTGTGTGTGTGTGTGTGTGTGTGTGTGTGTGTCACACAGAATACAACTGCAACTACATATTTCCATTATTATTATCCACTGTTAATTTATAAACGTAAAGTTATATAATAGTTACTATAAAGTTATTTTCTTTAGTTTTAAATTGTCTTTTTCCCAGAGCACAGTTTTCAAGAATGTCTTGTTTTACTGCTGTCCAAAACCCAAAGACATCAACAGAGCTGCAACAATTATTTTTGTTATCAGCCAATTCTTTTCTCGATTCAATCTTTTGGTTTTCAATATTACCAGACAACATGATGATATCAAACTGCTTATTGTGTTCGAACATGAGTCTTTACTGTCACATACATGTGAAGACAAAGAAGTTCCTCACAGTTTAGAAGCTGCTGATGCAAATATTAGTTTTCAGCTCTAATGCTCAGGTTGACTACATTTACATGCAAACTAACATTCTACTATTATTCTGAATCTGACACTATTTCGAATTTGATTCGGGTCATGTACACACCATATAGACCTTTTTTTTGGCCTGAATTAGGCCGAATGTAACATCTGATTAAGACGTGTTTTTTTGAAATGTTTTTTTTTTTTCCCTCCATGTTTTAGGAGCATTCGTTGGACATGTACACAGCACATTCAGAAGATCATCAGCTCTGTGCGTTGCACACAAACCAACTAGAAATGCATGCCCAAAAGAAAAGCCCACATTTCTGGTCGAAAGGAGAAACACTCCTACTTTTGAACGTTATGAAAGACTCTGATATCAACAGGTTTTGGGATATATGCAAATATTGCAACGCCTTTTAGATGAGGTGGCTGAAGGAATGAGTTGGGAGGTTGAGTCAACACTTTCTAACAAGTCCTGCATGGAAGCGGGGATTTAAATGTAATATTCACTTTCATAATTGATGTAAACGGCCGAGTAGCAATATTGTCTTTTTTGGACTCGGGGCAAAAAGCTGAATATTTTGTGCTTGTAAACGTAGTCGCACTGAAGGAGTTGCCACCACACAACGTGGTGTTTGTTTCTCATGAAAGTTGACTTAAACAATTGATCGATTATCAAAATGGTTTGAAGTTTTCTGTGCCTCGAATCATTGACTAAGCAACTGATTATGTCGTCTCTACATTTGTAAAACATAGCAAGTCGTAGGCAACACAAGATTTAAAAAAAATGGCCGTTGTAATTCTGGCTTGTTTTTTGGTCTAAAATAATTATGATTAGTAGACGCAGGAGATGGAAGACGTTTGACATGTTTAGAGACATTATAAATAGTTTTTCTTAAGGTCTATAAATAATTAAATAAACACAAAACAAAAAGACAATTACTAATATAATTCATACACTTAAATATATATATCTTAAATATTATTTACTTACTAAAATTCAATAATTTGTTAAAATCAAACAATAAAATACAACAATAATTTGTGACGTTTCGTTGCAGGTTTGAAAAATCCTATTTCATGGTTATTTAAAAAAAGAAATTAAAATTGAGATGATCGGCCAAATGTAGGCACTAACTGAGTATCTTGTTTCTGAAAAGAAAGTCTTATTTTATTTTCTGACCAATTCATTTCTGGCATAAAAGTACATTTTAAGTAAACTCATGAACATTTCGAGTCACAGTATTCTCCATAAAAACATTTTTGTGGTTTTAGCTGTAGCACCATAGCATTATTTTTAAAATGTTGCATTCATTTCAGGCAGTATTTCTGTTTTAATGTACACAATTTGATACTTAAGGGTTTTGTTGCAATTTTGCAATATCTGTGGCCCATAAACATTTATTTTATGATTAATGGCAGACAGACATATTTCCATTTTCATACGGTGTTTATTCATTTTAAGAGAAACATGTTTTTCTCCGGCTATTTCCATTTTGGGCTAAAATGATGGGACGTCTCAGTTTGAATTTTTTTATTCCAGATATATAGTTAATCCAGACATCTCCGAACTTTATAGTTATATTATTATATCTTCATAACCATGTTGGAAGTCAGAGCAGTCACAACCTGAGCCTGTTTCCTCTGCACACTAGGGATTCAAATATGTTGATGTTCCAGTTTTGTTTTTCGTTTTTTTCTCTTAAACTTAATTATAAAATAGTCCTAATTCCATGAAATACATAAGCGTAGTATTTTCTCTATCAGAACGTTTTTTTTAATTTTTATTTCTTCTCTCCTTACTTCTTGCTAATCTGTCGACTTCAGAATTGAGGAGAATAAAAAGCCCCAGGATCTAGAGAATGTTTGTTTATATTCTCTCATTTTAGTTGCTGAAAATGCTTGTGTTTTATACATATGGGTGAAGAAATAAAAAACAGGGAAATAAAAAAAAACACTATCGTTCGCTACGTTTTTATGTTTTTATGAAGTTGACGCCCAGAAACGTCCCGAACACAGCAAAATAAGAAAATACAGGTAGAGAGCGGGGTCTCTGCAAATGCACCGCCACACACTAGTGGGATTATTTTTGTGCGAGTCTATACATTGCTTTTTTTAGGAAAATCCTACTCATAACATTTAGGCTATTAATTAGCTCTAAACACTAATATTAAAAACACTAATAAACAAAAGTATTAAACAAACGATCACTTAAAAAAAAAAAAACTAAAATGTGAACCACATGGTCGCCAGATAAGAAGTCACCGCATGCCGCCACCAAAGTCATTCAAATTCATCCTCTGAGAAATGTGAATGTTTTTACCAAATGTCATGGCAATACATCCATGTTGAGATATTAAAGTGTGGACTAAAGTGTCGGCCCAGAAGAACTAGCTACAAAGTCCTGTTTACCAAAGTTAGTGCTTACTTAAATGTATACATTAAAAATGGGATTTGACCCTGGCCGTCATATAAAACCACACATTTTCAGTTAGATACAACATATACATTTCCAAAGAAATCTAACATGACCACTTCCTGGTTTCATCCACAAACTTGTTACCAATCTTGAAATCTGACCATAAATAAATCAGCAGACAAAGAGAATTTCCCAAATTGATGCAGTATTTCCTTTAATAAACAGTATTTTAGACTACATGTGACAAATGTCAGATGAAAGAAATTACAGTTTTAAAATATTCATATTAATTTATTTTTTTTAGCTAACTATAATTTTAAACTCAGAGTATTTGGAAACCAAATCAGGAAAATGGAAATTGCCCCTTCAGGAAATAATATATAATAATAATATGTAATGGTAAACATTATATAGCTATTTTAAAGTTGTTGCAGACTGTTAATTTGAACAAGAAAAGCAAATAATAGAGGTACATTTTTATCACAACTGTGGCACAAAGTGATCACGGCATCGATCATGTAAACGTGATCAGGTATTCTGGGTATGCCTGGATGTCATTGAAGACTACGAATATGGTCGGAGCGGTCGTTGTATCTGCAACACTGTCGTACAGGTCTGCAGCATTGCTGGAGCTCTTGGCGGGCGGGATGATCAAGCCACTTCTTCCTTGGGTGAAGTCTCCCACCAGCACCCTGGTCAGGTACATGCGCTTATGGCCCATGGCGTCGGGTTTAGCGTAGCCATTTGCAGAGTATTTCGGGTCCACAGCAAAGTAAGAACCATTGCCGTACATCGCACCTACAGAACAAAACAGAGGAAGCACAGACTTTCTTACTAACTAAATACTTCCACCTGTCCTCTATGACACTTAAATACACTGATTAAATATAATGTGGTAGTAGTTGACTAAGGCAGAAGAGTAAGGTTGATTTTAAGAAGACACGAAAGCATGTGATTACGTGTTGTTGGACTGTACGTGAACACAGTGAAGTCAACAGCTGACATAGTGAGGCAGGTTTTATCACAGCGTTTAGGGAAATGATCCGTCATAAATATGGGCATGACTTCGCCAGCTGGAGGCTCAGGACGAAAAACCTTAAGTAAAAGTATAGTATATACTATATATATATATATATATATAGTATATATATATATATATAGTATATACTATTATTGGCGAAAAGTACTTCAAGTAGTGCAAGTAAAAGTACTCTTTCCACAGAAAAGTAGCCCCTGGCAGTGATATATTATTAGTTTAACACACATTAAATGCATCAGTTGCAGGAGACATTTTACTGCACAACATATACTTTTACTACTGATACTTGAAGTACATTTCGCTAATAATACTTTTGTACCTTTACTCAAGCAGGACTTTGACTTTTAATGGAGTTGTTTTGGATAATTGTAAAGGCATTTCTTAAATGGAGGCTCTGAATACTTCTTCCACTGCTGCAGGCCAACATGTGGGGAACTCATGGTTTAATCTGTCTTTAATCTTGTTTGAAATATTCTTTGGTTACCATTTGCTCCTGCGTAGCTGCGGTTGAAGCCTTGTTTGTTGATAAAGTCGATGGATTTGGCTCCGGTGCCGTGAAAGAGTGTCCTTTCGTTGTTTGTGTGGTTGTTTTTCACCTCCAGCTGTTTCTTCATCAGCTGGTAGCTTTGCCACAGTGTCTTGTTTTGGACTCGTTCAACCTGCCAAAGCAAGTTACAACACAACACGTTATTCATTGTCACTGAGAGAGAGAGAGGGAGAGAGGGAGACAGACAGACAGAGAGAGAGCGAGAGAGAGAGAGAGAGAGCGAGGGAGAGAGGGAGACAGACAGACAGAGAGAGAGCGAGAGAGAGAGAGAGAGAGAGAGGGAGAGAG
>CALSCE010000020.1:2301897-2325502 GCA_943593645.1 Bovichtus variegatus | reverse complement strand
AGAGAGAGATAGAGGGAGAGAGAGACAGAGAGAGGGAGAGAGACAGAGACAGAGAGAGAGAGACAGTCAGAGAGAGAGAGACAGACAGAGAGAGAGAGGGAGAGAGAGAGACAGTCAGAGAGAGACAGACAGAGAGAGAGACAGAGAGCGAGAGACAGAGAGCGAGAGACAGAGACAGACAGAGAGAGAGAGACAGAGAGCGAGAGACAGAGACAGACAGAGAGAGAGAGACAGAGAGAGCGAGAGACAGAGACAGACAGAGAGAGAGAGACAGAGAGAGAGAGAGACAGACAGAGAGAGAGAGGCAGAGAGAGCATGGAGTAACAAGTTGAACATATTTGTATTGTATCATTACATTTTTGGAGGATTTAGCATTTAAAACATTGGATTAAAACATTTAAACTATTTTAGTCTAAGTAAATTTCACCATTTGATTTTGAACAATATTTATGAGAGGCTGCATTAATTATCACAGTATTATCTTATTATTATTATTATTATTATTATATCATATTATATCATATGTTACATTGATATATAGTCCAGCTCTTGTCTGTTACATAATATCTCTGGTGTTATTATCCAAAATCAATAAACAGAATGCACCGATGTGTCTGAGGGTTATATTTAATAGTTACATAAACAGCAATGATTTGATTGTTTTGGAGAGAATATACATTTTGATTGTGTGACTATATAACTACTAATATATAATTACTTTTAGGGTTAAATGACTAATAATTCTGCGGTGATTTGACATCACCTCGGGACGCTGAGGGAGTAAAGACAGTCTTAGGTGATCAACATAGAGTTCTGATTGTCAGAGATGGAACATACGCTGATGATGTTGGCAGGGAGACCGGTCTTTGTTAGTTCCGTCTTCACGTCTTCGTATTCCTTGGATCCCGCAGTCAGGGGAAACCGTTTGAGGAGGTCGCCTGTCATGTCATCCCAATGTGATGGCAGAGCGGCATCATCTGCAAAGAGGATAATAAGAGTTTGTTTTAAGGAAAGCAACACTTGTGCACAACCTGCATCTGATTGTCATTCATATCACTGTGTAGACGGAGGCTGTCACTTTGTATGGGAAACTCAAACTATTGTTCGAAAGAGGGAAAAAGCTACGTCCCTGTATTTTAAAGGGGATCTCTCTCGTTTTGCTGCGTGAAGAGTTGCCTGTCCTTCTACTTTATTTATTTTCTAAATCAGTTCAGTTGTGAAACTTGATTTTAATGTGAAAATGGAGATATGAACCAACCGAATGACAGATATTATCACACTGCATAATCTTAGCCCTGGGCTAGGAGTTTACCCCAGGATAACTCAGCCTATTTTCACACACACAATGCTAACCAATGGTTAAAGGGACAATTCACCCCAAAATTAAAACATGCATATTTTTCCTCTTACTCGTAGAGCTATTTATCAATCTAGATTGTTTCGGTGTGAGTTGCAGAGTGTTGGAGACATTGCATTAGAAATGTCTGCCTTCTCTTCAATATAATGGAACGAGATGGTACTTCGATGTCCCTTTTTGTTTTTTAAGAAATCATGACCAGGTTACTGAAGATAATCCACAGACCTTGTGGTGAGCAGTTTCATGTCGGAACTATTTTCTGTCTACCGTATCACTACGCGGAAGGAAGAGTCCATCTACTGATGGACAAGAGGCTTGCGCCAAAACGATCTACAGTGATAAACTACAGGTAAGAGGAGAAGAATATGTAGTTTTTTGTTTTTTTGAATGTTCACTTTGACACTCAACTCAACCAATCAGATTACATGTGATGGTGCGCTACAGTACAGAAGAACATGTTTTTATATTAACAGCACTAAAACAAAATCACTCACCTTTCAACTCTTTTCTAAGTAGCTCCACCTGTTTGCCATTCACTGACACAGCTTTTCGAGACATCACATCAGCACTGTACTTTTCGTTGTTGATATCGATCTTCACACTCGGCTGCTTTTTCTCCAGAGCATCCTCCAGGTTGAGGTTGGTGTAAGTGTCGAAGGGCACCATCACCCCTGTGCTGAGCTCAAACTGCCACTCTACATGTCCACTCAGCTGCAAGGCCTTGCTCTTCATGTTCTCCGATCTCTCCACCTTGCGGATGATGTCCCTGATGGTCAGGAAAAAACAAATTTAAAGGAATATGCATTGCATGCATAACATTTAGTACTTTGGATTGGAGCTTTATTGCATAATTTTTCTTGTCCATAAATTGATTTGCTGACCTGACTGCAGACTCAGCGGTGTAGACGTCTCTGGTCAGACCCTCCAGGTGGATTTTGGGCTCCTGGTCCTCCAGGCCTCGGTCCAGATGGATGCTAACAGTCAGTTTCCTCTGCAGGGCCCTCAGCTGGTCCATGTCGGCCCGTGACAGCTGACTGATGTACTGGTCTGTGATGGTGCTCTCTGCCTGCTCGCCCACAATCAGCTCCTCGATCTTTTTCTTAGCCTGACACACAGCCTGCAGTGACGGGGTAACGGTTGTGGAATTCAATTACAAACAAGCAAAGCTATATGCAGGGGAAAAAAATTCTGACCGTTATCCCAAACCTCTCTCACGCAAAGAGCGCAAAGAACAAAAACATAAAGTGAATTATTGCATGTTCACCATGTCGCTGTCGGCACACAGCTGAAACACTATGGGCTCAAACTCCTCTCTCTCCAGGAGCAGGCCACCAGTGCTGGGTTGCTCCTCCCCAACTCCCGTAAAGAACGAAGTGACGGTGTCTGAAACAACATCTGAATTACTGCCTCACGCTTGTATGTCTCCTCCAACCATTTAATGCAAATTTGTATAGTAGTATAATTAGTCTGAATTGTTATGGCCATTGATCTCGATCTCTCTCCACCAAATTGTAATCAGTTCATCATAGAGTCTAAGTGGGCGAATTAACCTCTAAGAAATAAATTACAAAATAATTTCTCTGAACAATCTTGATCAACACAAATAGAAAGAACTGATAAAGAAAAAACAATCCCAGCTAGAGTAGGTGGAGTTTACTTAATACCTTTGATCTTGGCTAAGGTGCTCTTCTCCTCCACCTCCTCCCCCTCTCTCCTCTTCATGCTCTTGTGAAACTCCGGCATCATGGCCGTCTGAAAGATCAGGATCTTCACGCTGCAAACAAACCTCGGGTGCTTCTTCCTCACAAAGTCCACCACCGCTTCCACCATGGCGTCCGCCACCGCCGACGGAGTGACCGCTCCCTGACCTAACGGGCAGACAAGGACCGGTGATGATGATGACAATGGTGGTCTAGTGGTTAGTTCACTGTAAGTCGCTCTGGATAAGAGCGTCTGCTAAATGACAATTAATAATAATAATAATAATAATAATAATAATAATAAAAAGAGGATCGGCATAGTCTGAGAAACTTGATGGTGTCCACCACAGACTAACAGTCTAAAGCAGGAGTATCAAACTCATTTCACATCGCGGGCCGCATACGGCCTAGGAAGATGTCAAGTGGGCCGGACATACGAGTTCAGCCGCCTTCATCATGCATGTTTTAACAAACTCACCGTCGGAATACGGCTTTGATGCTAATGCTATTTCGCTAGCAATTAGGTAGCTGGCTTTTACTGCTGCTTCACTGACTTCTCGGCTATGGGTGAAAGTGGATTGCTGTTTTCTCAGACCCACCAGCAATTCATTAATCTTCTCTCTTCTCAGTTGTCCTTGCAAGCTGTTGTATTTTTCGCCGTGAAGAGTCTCATAGTGGCGCCGAATATTATATTCCTTAAGTACCGAAACTTGTTGCAAACACACCAAGCACAAAGGTTTCCCATGTATCTCCGTGAATAAATAAGACGTGGTCAATTTTTCTTGGAAAATTCTACACTCTGTATCCACTTTTCTCCTTTTTGATAATGACATTTTGGCTAATGAGGGTGTAGCGGGCAGGTAGAGAACAGGGTAGAAACAACGTTGTACCAAACAGCAGACGGCGCATTGATACCATCTGCTGTTTGGTCTGTCTCAGTGATGCGGCGTGTCTTCTACTCTGACCAAAACAGTGCGCTCCTAGCGGATAATTCTTGAAAAGCATTTAATTTAAAAAATCAAATCCAAGTCTTTTATGGATTTTTTCACTTTCAAATTCATCCTGCGGGCCTGATAGAACCTCCTTGTGGGCCGGTTCCGGCCCGCGGGCCGTATGTTTGACACCCCTGGTCTAAAGCATAGTTTCTAAATGCCGGTACAGTATAGTATGCCATAAAAAAAGTCATAAAAAAGTCATAGTATAGTATCGTAAAACTTCAGGCCAAACCCAAATTAGGTGGTGATTCCCTTTTACTCGTTTGGTGTGGCCACAACTTTTGACTTTTAGACGGCGGGTAACTTTTTGTCCATATATACAGGCTACACAGCGTGAGACCCGTTAGATTCTCCACAATTAAAATCGTTAAGTTAATTTTACTCAAACAATGAACTCCGACGTATCGTTCATTCTGATTTACCGGCATTGGTTAAACAAGAGAGACGGAGAAAGAAAAAAAAAGTCTATACGTGTCCATTCCTCGATTATTGATATTCCTTTAGTCCGTGAGGGTCCAACGATCAAAGGAATCAAAAAGTAATTTCATAAATATTAATCCAAGTTGTGAATACTGTCATGTCCATTGCTCACTGTCTGCCCCACTTTAACGAGAGTTTTGTCCTCTTCCTGCACCGTGTTGTTGGGTATGCTTGTTTGCTTTGCAAAATAAAAGTGTCCCCACTTCTCTCTGTTTAGTTTTCACCCCTTTTCTTTTTTCCAGTATGCCAAACAGGCTCTGCGAGTTGACAGGCAGGTGTGTTTTAAGAGGAGAAAGAGAGGTGTTGTGTCAGTATGCTGTGAACAAGGGTCGGTAACTGTCTCCTACTAAGGGACCAGCCTAATATTTTTGGTGCTAATTTATGACTTTATGCTCAAGGACTTGTGGTTACGGGATTCACAAGTTTTAAAAAGAGAATTTTTTTTTGACAGTTTTATACCGTCATTGTTGACTCCTCACAACTCTTAACAGGCCAGTCAGTTTGGACTGTTTTGACGGCGTGACTGCGCAGTTAACCAGCGATATGATAGAAATGACAAAATGAACAAAAAGCTGAGGAAATGAGCGAGACGAAAAAAAAAGGACATGACAGACTTTGTGTCTCATTACATTCTCCATAGAACATTTAAAAAAAACGCACAATAAAATTTGAACAAAGCTTGTCTCTTGTCAGACTCAAATAACAACAATGATGTTTAGTCATAAAGTTTTTGTTTGCACACACCTGTTCCCAGGGCCGGGAAAGAGACAGAGTTGAACTTGCTGTCGTCGCAGAATTTCAGCACCGCGTAAACCATGTCCTTGATATTAGCGGGATCGTTCTGGCCCTTGATGTGGATGATGTGTCTGCTGGGCAGCAGGCCGGCCGACGTCAGGATGAACAGACCGGGCTGGTAACTCGGAGAACTCACTACAGAGAGGAACCGGAAACAACATAACACAGCCTGCTAAAACACACAGGAAGGTACACTTTCTCCAAGAGCCTGATAACTAGTTAGCAAGCTAACAGAGGATTTGAAATTCTTAGCTAAAAGAAGAATCAAAATCAGAAAACCTTTATTCGTCCCACAGCGGGGAAATGTACAGCGCTACAACAGCAAAGTGGGTAAATTGCTCAAATAGTTAGCTGGGAGAGAATAATAATTTGAAATAATAGCCAAAAGAGTAATGGATAAATGGTTCAAATATTAGTTAAAAGTACAGGATAGTTAGTAAGGATAAATAGAGGTTATATTCCATCTACATACCGATCTTTGAGCACTCCATCTGAACTGTGGATCCAGCGCTGTCTAAGATCGCCTTGGAAACTCCTGAGAAATGATAAAAGAAGAGGTCCAATAAATGATGCTGCCATAAGTCAGAAGGGACATATGAACGACAATAAAGAACACAAATCAACCCTGCAGGCAGCCATTGGCTTCGATTCATTTCGATGAAAATCATTCTGCAGAGACTTTTTCCACTTGTGGTCGATGTATGTAATATCATCGCCGTGTGGTGACTACTTATACACAGTGAGACTTATGTAACTTCCTCATTGGATTAAATCCATTATTATGTTTATCTGAGACATGTTAAAATGTCGTGTGACAGGAGCACAAGGAGAGAGAAGTCATAAAGTCAGCAAACTAATTAGTGCTAGTTACGCGGTACCTGTGCTAACATTAGCCACTATCCGCTACTGGTCATATCAGCTTCCGTCTGTGAAATCCCTGAGAGTGTGAACAAATTCAAAATCAACTGCGGTTAATATGGCAATGAATGATTGAATCTTGAGAAAAAAAAGAGTCACCTGATTGAAGGGAAAAGTCCTTATTGGATGAGTTGATGATGACGTCACAGGCCTCCTTGGTAATGTCTCCAGACGACACCTCCAGGGTGAGCTGACCCATCTGCATCCGATACACACCGAGGGAGGGGGACGACACCTGACTGAAGGAGTCTGACACAAACACATCTCATCTAAGCTTTATTTTATATATATATATATATATATAAATATATATATGTATGTATATATATATATAGACACACACACATATATATATATATATAGTTGATCAGAATTAGAATTCAAACATTTATTTAAGCCACCGGTCTGTCTCTTTATCGATTAAGGTCGCTGTCTCTGAATTGATCCAATCAATAACATTCATGGTTGTTGTCTAAAATAATAACTAAATGTGATCCTTCACATTCTCAACTTTCTATTTACAGATTACTGCCGTCGGATTTGTTTTGTGTGAATGAAATTCCACATAAAGATAAAATGTTTAAACGAAAGGTGTCGGAGGCTTCTCACCTGAGGGCTGCTGTGATTGGCTGAATGATTGCCGAACCGGTGACTTTTTCTCTTCTTGAGCTTCACGTTGGATGTGTCTCTGACGAGTCTCACCTTGGAACTCCCTGGTGAAACACTGACAAACAACATGTTGGCATATGGTGTTAATACTAGCTTGTATGTGTCTCTTTGGGTATGAAAGTTAAGGGTCAAGCAGTACTCCAGACATTATTCATTAATAACATTGTTGGACGTTGATGAGACAGTCAAAAAGATAAAACAAATCAGAATCGATGCAGCAGAACCAGAGGTATCCTCTTTTTTAGAGCACACATCCTTGTTTATTGGCATATCCTGGCCAGCTACATTACCCACAATGCAACTTGACTGCTGACAGTTGTATGTGATGTTGTGGTGTGTTGTGTGAATTGCGGCTAATGTAGCCTGCAGCAGAGATGAGACGGCAAACTCAGAAACAGAGATCTGGTAAGATCGTCTTCAAATCTGCGGTCAGAACTGAATTTATTTGAAATATTTCACTGACAATATCTAGAAAGGAAATAACACGAACGCGATGAATGAAAGGAACTCACATCCACAGTTTGGTTGTCACCCGGGTGAACGACGATGGCCACCTCTCTCAGATGGCGAGGAGTTTGTCTGCGGCTGTACGAGTGGATCTCCTGCAGCAGGACTCTGGACACCACATCTCTGGGGAAGCTCAGGTTTCCCGTGCCGATGGCCGGGAAGGACAGCGACGTCATCTGATTCTTCTCAGCCTCCTCCAGACAATATCTGATGATGGATATCAACTCCTGAGACAAAAAGACCACAAACACTGTGGGGCTAAACAAGCTGCTGTACAGGGCGGACCCTCAGGCGGTGACATGGAGAAAAGCCAACCATTGTTCATTTGCACATTCCACCCGCATTGCAACGATGCAAAGACGGTTTTAAATCGGCAAAGTATCCCTTTAAGTGTACATTTGAGGTACTTATACTTTACTTTCAATTTTATATTGCTTTATACTTCTACTTCATTACATTTGAGAGGGAAACATTGTACTTTTTACTCCGCTACATTTATCTGACGGCTGTAGGAAACCACACCACAGCATATAAATGAGTTCAAATCAGCTCCATCTCAACCAACTAACAGTAAAACCGTTCATTGACTCGCTTCTTTACGACCTCTAACCTGTAAAGGTCTGTGGGTTTATTGGAAGTGATGTCTGCTAAAAACTGAAATATTGAATAAACAACGATATTACATAGTTGTTATTTTATTTGATACTTTTGAGAATCTTTAGTTATTAATGTTGTTACAAATGTGGTCTTTAAATGATGCTTTCTTCCTCCATTAACCCACAGACCTTCCCAGGTCTGACGTCACAGCTCGACAGAAGAAGTCCATGAACGGGTTTGACTGTGTTAGTCGGAAGTTCCAATTTCACTTGGCCTATTTATTCGACTACAGCTGCAGTCCTCTGTAGTGAGTATTTGATGCTCAAAACATTATTTTTCAATTGAATATTCCTTTAGGTTTACCCTATTAGTGTACTTACTTTAACAACAAGTTTCTCTGGACTGACTGAAAATGAAATGCCTTTAAATAAAACCCCTCACCTCCTCTGCCTTCCCAGCTCCGTTGTCCCAAAAAGGGCAAACGACATGAAAGACTTTACGACACTTGAGGCTGAAGCCTTCAGTGATGACGACGTTGCGAAGTGGCAGCGCGGCCGCCCTGGCCTCAGACCGAACAGCTGCCTGCAGGCCGGGCCCGGCCGCCTGCAGGATGGCTTTGGACACAGCTCCCAGATTCAGGTTCTTGTCCTCTGAGATGGTGTTGATGATGACATCAGTCTGTGCAACAAACCCACAGCATGGTACACAAGGTTAGGACTAAAACGTCAAGGAAAAATACAATAACATTTACTGATTACAGATTCAAAATGATCAGAGGAGTTCGTTTGTTGTTGACCAACGAGGCCGAGGCACACTTTCATTAAAGGTCTGTGCAGGACGAAACAAACACCATGCTATCCACTGACCGTGTCTAATAAGGCTTAGTGCTTGGACACTCACACTGTATATAAATAATATCTAAATCTCTATTCTGTCTGTAATGTAATCTCTAATCTTCTATCTGTATGGAAAACCATGCAAGGTAAGTCACGCATAGCACCAACTTCCCCTAAATTACAGTACAAGCAAAGATCCAGCCATGTTTGGAGTATGTGGTGTGACAAAAAAGTTAAGGAAACGTGGATGCAATTTAAGAGACTTCCCATTTGAGTCCAACCTGCATTCTTGGGATTGTGACATGGTTCAGAAAATCTGGAGAAACTGTGGGTTTGTGTCCAGTCTGTCTGATCGTCTGACTGCTTGTGTTTCTTAACCCATCGGACATCTTTTTAGTGATGTCTCCATGTTCTCAGATCTCAGATACTTCAGCAGTTAACTTGATGAGTACAACATTATCATAACCAGTAGAAATAATAGACAAAACTAAGAAAATAAGATCCAAGTTGAATAACTTGTTAGTTGTGGGGTTAGTTGTATTCATAGGAACATCTAGTGGATCCAACACACAGCTGAGACACCTGCATCGGTGCAACACTGCAGTTTATCACAAAGTGTTACTCAAATGGTGCTTTTATAAGACATCGCAGTGTCAGTACTCACAGTCTGATGCTGAATGTTTCCCTTCTGCAGAGCAATCTTCAGACCTTCAGCTGTGGTCTGCTCCATCCTCCCTGACCTACAGCCAATCAAAGAACAGGACTGATGTCATCACGGTGACCATTACTGCGTTGGTTGTTGTTCTTTTACTCAAAAAGACCAAAATATGTGAAAAGTTTAGCACACTGTACAGACTCCCTGGGCTACATACTGTAGTATGTGGATCTCTATTCCTTATTTTGCATTTCGGTGCTTTTCTTTTGAAGGATTTGTATTGGTTTTAAACTGATCCAGAACCTATGATGGACCTGGTATTATAAATATCTCGGATGCCAATAATGTGGTCTCAACAACTTTAGTGAAGAGCAAAATACTAAATTAGGAAGAAAAGGACGACAGAAAAGAAAGATAAGAAGAAGATCCTTACCCTCCTGGCCCTCCAGGCCTGGCGTGTCCCCTGGCACCCTGACGTCCCCTGTGACTCTGACCTCCCTGAAATCCAGCTCCTGTCCCCCCAGTTACTCCTCCTCGTCTTCCTCCTCTTTTACCAAACCAATGGGCCCGGGAAGACTGGCCCTGACCTCGACCCCGCTGATATCTGCTGGAAAGTGAGCAATAAAGTTCAAACACACAAAAATCCACTTTCCAACAAGTATGTCTGACTTACACGGTGTTTGTAGTTCATTGAACTGGTGTAGAAATAGAACTGTAGCAGCAGTTAAGAGTTGGAATTGTTGAACAACAACAACTGGGCAAATACGGATCGTCCTCCTGAACTCCTGAGTCCTGAACTCGTTTCTCTGTTGATGGAGCTAGGCTAGCTGGACCTATCTTTGTTCAGGACGCACAGAGATGAAACTGACATTTATCTTCTCACCTGATTCTGCATCCAAAAATGGAAGGAACAGTTCGACATTTTGGGATTTATTTGCTTTTTAGTTGAGAGTTGAAACTACTCTCATATCGGTCTGTTAAATGTAAGGCTACAGCTACCAGCCGGTTAGCTTAGCTTAGCACAAAGGCTTGAAACAGGCAGGAACAGCTAGCCTGGCTCTGTCCAAAGGTAAACAATCCACCTACAGGCACCTCTGAAGCTCACAGATTAACAAGTCAAGCACGTTTGTTCATGTTGTATTCGTACAAAAATCTTTGTGTAAAATTGACAATTTGTCACGTTTTAAGAAATTACATTGTTTCTTGGCTGAGAGCAGTAATGTCTTGGAGTCTTTGCTGGTTGTTTTTAAGAAATAGTTTGGAACAACACCCCCCTCCATAAAACATAAAATTTATGTTTTTAATTTTAGTGTTTGTACGTGTAGGTGGATTTTGTTACCTTTGGACAGAGCCAGGAAAGCTAGCTAGCTTCATATTTACCGTATAGACATGAGATTTCCCAAAATGACAAACTATTCATTTAAACATTCACCCATTTTCAAATTCCTATAGTATTTTCTAATAAACAGAAAAAGTAATTATAATAAAAAAAAATGTTTTCTTCGATTTACCCTGAAGCCCCAGTGCCTCTTCCTTCTGCCGGCTGTGGTACTGTCATAGTAGGTCTAAGGTCCTCAAACTCTCTGTTGACAGCTGTGGCCAGGACTCTCACAGTGTTATCATTGTTGTCCACCAGGTGAATCTCCGTCAGTGATGGTGGACCTCCTGGACTGTCACAGTACTCCCGGACAGCTTGAGCTATGGTCTCAGCACAGACGTCAACAGGAAAGCCAAACACTCCTGAGCTGATCGCTGGCAGCGCAATGGTGGAGCAGTTCACTGCCTCTGCTTGTGTCAGACTGTTTTTAACAGCAAGCTTCAGAAGCGACACTGATGCCTCCCTCTTATAGTCAGTGAATCGTGGACCGACTGCATGTATGACGTACTTGCAAGGCAGGTTGCATGCACCTGTTACGATGGCGTCGCCTGGGCGTAGTTTTCCATTTTTGGCAACGTGGCCGTCGCTGACTTTCTGCAGCTCTGGTCCTGCAGCCTTGAGCAGTGCATAGGCCAGGCCACCAATGTGCTGTAATTCCTCATTAGCTGCGTTGACCACCGCGTCTACAGTGAAGCTACAGATGTCTGCCCTGCTGACCGAAACGAGAATCCCACTCGCAGTCATCACTTTGCAATAACAAAGGCCATTTTCTTCCTCATAGTTCTCTTCCTTTTCTTCCTCTTGATTCTCTGGACGAAGCAACACCACACAGCTACACTCTGTCATTATTGTAGACAGGAACAGGCTTCCTTGAGTCTGGAAGAACTTCTTGGCTCCAGGCTTATCCACGACAAAGTTGGCAGTGGAGAGAGCACTAGTCAGTTCCTGAAGGCAGAGTTTGGCTTTCTGGACATGAAGACGAGCCCCAGCAAGGGTTATTTTTGGCCTCTCTGAATCAAAATGGACTTTTACATCATTATCTTTGGCAATAATGGACCAATCTTGTGATTTTTTCTTATCAATGAACTTAACAACAGCGCAGGACTTGACACGAATGGTATCTTGAACTTGTGAGTAGTTAACAATGAATTCCTTCACACTCTTGCTGACCTCTTTCACTGGATTGTGGAAGCCGGTCACTGTTATTTGGTCTCTTCTCTTTGGGTGGATCTGAATGGCCACTGTTTTCTTCTGTAAGGAGTTGTAGGTGTCCAACAGCTGTTGTTTTAGGTGCACCCAGTTGTGAAGTTTCAGAACTTCTTGGTCTTCCACATCCAGAGTCTGGAGGTCAAAAACCGTCTTCATCTTATTCTCTGCAACAGCAAGCACGCTCTCAGAACTCCCTAACAGGACAACCTCTTTGTTCTCAATGCTGTACATGGCACTGATGTCTTGGGATGTGAACAGGTCATGTGACATGTCCATGGGATCCACTGTCATGAGAAAGCCTGCTAAAAGACTAGAAGGAAAATTCAGCTGCTTTTTACACATAAGCACATTCCTCTCCAAGATCCAAGACTTAGTCTGGTAAACTTCTGCAGGGAGTCCTGCAATGGTTAACTTGTTGGCGCCTTTATCGAACGAGATTTTCATGTCAGGGGAAATGTCCTGGGCAGCTTTCTGGAAGCCCTCCTGATTCAGGATGTAGAACAGTGCAGGGGACATACTCATAATCTCAGAGACACCTTCTGCCTGCCGTTTAATCTGACTCATGGCTGTAAGAACGATGTTCTCCACAGGAGCTTTGATTTGTTTTATATTGTCAGCTCGGCCAGCCACAGTCAAAATCCCCCTGGATGCATCCATAACCAGGATGCAGTCTTCCTTGACACTCAAACGGACAGTCTTTTCTGCAGCTTTCCATGCATGTGCATTAGTTTTACATTCGAAAGCAGAGTATTGAGACATTTGCCGACAGAAGGCCTTTTGAGCGGCACCTCTCCACTGATCTACTTGTTTGGCGGTCAGACCGTTCTGCCTCAAAAAGCTTGGGAGGGGTCTGAGTATTACCATCGGGTTTTCCAAATCCACACTGCAGAAGTACCGACGCATCTGATCGTTGATGCTCTTAAACAGTTTCTTCATCAGGAGGAATTTCCAGATGGCGAGGTGAACGCTCTCTGTGAAGGGCTCGGGCATCTTCCATGTTGGTCGGTCTTTGCCATACAAGGCGGTGCCCAGGGACTGGTAGTACGGATACACCTTGAGAGCGATGGACTGCATCACATAGTCTTGTTTTATGCAAATGTTTTCCACAACTGCAGCAATACAGGGAATAAAAAAGAAAGCTCAGGTAAGTGGTTGTTCTTTTTGTTAGAACACACTTGACAGTGAGTAAAGCATGAGTAGTATGGTTAAATGGAAAGAAAAAAACCTTTTGCGTTATTGAAAGTTGCAATGGCAGCCTGTTCAATCGGTAACATGGCAATATTGTCTGGAAGAGCCCAGTTCTTCTCAAAATAAAGCTCCAACATTTCTGGAAAGGAATGGGAAATAAAGAATGTTTAACCACTATAGCAAAAACGCTGGAGAAAGGAAACAGTGATTTAACAGTGTGTGTACCTTTAACCACAGTCGGAGGAAGACTCTCCACGCGGACGCTCTCTGCTGCCTCCAGTGGTCGAGCGGTCAGTCCGTGTCTCTGCAGCTTCTGGCTGCACTGATTCACAGTGAGGAACTTCTCCATATCTGCAAAATACTCCTGATTACTACTTTAAGACTGAAACGGGCGCAACAGTTACACATGTTGTTAGGAATAAACGAGGCTTAAACCTACAACAAGACTGGTTCAAGGTTGGTTATATCAGATATTCTGTCCTCGCTCCTTGATGGACACAATTCTTTGGTTTTCCTTCTCAGATTAAAGACATCTTCTCTAATAATGATTAGAGAATGATTTGTCCTCTGCTGATAAAGATCATGTGATATGATCTCCAGAACAGCTACTAAATGGATCTCGTGGTGAGATTGTTTTGTCATCTGCTGATTCCAAGGTCAAATAATACATAGTTCGTTCTTACAAGAAAGACTAAAATATGTGTATTTCATAATAAGGGCTATATTTAATAATATAAAATCAGTGCACTCTGAGAATCGTCATTTAACTTTATAATAATTATGATTAATTATTATCATCCAAGTAATATTGATCTGCTTTATGAGAGATTTTGTTCTCAACTCTATACTCATATTGCCTACATTTGACAATAAGAGGACAGTTTTCAAAGATAACTTTTTCAAGATTAACAAAGCAAACCTCTGACCATGTTGGTTGAAAGAGCGCAGGTGGCTTTAACGGGCAGAACAGGACCATGTTAGCCTGGGTTTGTTTAAAAAGAGCAACCATATGAGCTCGTAATTATCAAACAGATAAAAGTAAATAAAGACGTGACTTGCAAAACGCAAGAACTGTACAAAATTTCACTGGTCATGATGAATAAGACGATGGCTGAGACAACGTGTAGAACACAAACACATTTTGTTCTATTATTTTCATTTCATTTGAACATCTGACGGGATGTTTCATTTCCCACGGATTGTCATTGTATAGGTAGAACTAAATTCTCTCCATTGTGTTTAGATTCCCTTTTCAGACAAACTACTGTATATGTTCGAAATAGGTTTAGTGTTATTACACATGCTGCTGGACACATGAAGGACGTTCCTCAAATAAAATGACCTTGAAAACTGAGCTTGGAAGTTTGGGCTTTAGAACCGCCTTGACGTGGTGAAAAGATGCAGATCTGAGTATTTACTGCAGCCTCGTGTTTTTTCCTACCTGCAGGTTTGCTGAAGATGACCACGGCGCTGCTCTTTTCCCAGATGATCTCCAGACTGTAGGCGCTCTCGTCCAAACCCGAGATGTTCTCCAGCAGCATGAGCAGCAGATCTCTGGACATGGTTTCTGACACGTTGTCCAACACCACAGCAACGTTATGAACGGACACCCGCTTCACCTTCTCCGCCTCATTATTTCCATCTGCAGAGTTTAAAGAAGCCAACAGTGCAAAGAAAATCTGAAATAATGATTGGGTTGCCATATATTTCATAATTTCCTAATATTTTCTCGACAGATTTCTGGAAATGACTGTATAATTTGAGACTCATTATGGGCAAAGTTCAGAGATAGTTATTAAAATCCCTTGAAATCCAAGTAAATATGTATTTATTATTAATTTGTTATAAAATAGCATGCATATTTTTGCTTTTTCAGCTGACCCGTACCTGTAGGTCACGCTAGCTGATAATTCACTTGAATTAATTCATTGGGAGTGTACCAGCTGATCACACTACGTGGAACTTGTGATAAGATTGAATCTTTTGTCAAATTTCCAGGAAAATATCAGAATGAATATTTTTACCCTCTTTGTTCTCTGCAGAAGCTTCATTTCCAGGTTCAACTTCTGACTTCTGAGTCTTTGAATCCGTCAATGAATCTTAAGAATCGAGACATTCAGGTTTAGATGATTCATCTGCACAATTGAACTCAATGAAACACAGCAAATAATGTCCTGGGTGTTTTAGTAGGCAAACATAATGTATCACTCTCATTCCACATCAAAGACAGAGCAAACAATTGCATGGTAATGTTTCAGACCAGACGGTTTTACCTGAGACGTCGTCGCTGTTCACTGGGCTCTGAGAAGTGCAAACAAAAACAGCTTTAATCACAAAGATGTCTAAAAATCAGTTTTATGTGCAGACCGTAAACTGCTCAAGCTCATACATTTAAATATTTGAGCTTTTCTGTCTCACTATCATTATTTTTATTGTTATTATTATAAATAACACTAGTAGTATAAAGAGCAACACGTCACACAACTCATTGAAAAAACATTTAAATAGGATGAGTATTTTGTTTAACTTCTTTAAAAAAAAAAAAAAAAAAAAAAAGGAAATCTTTCGTACTTAACTCATAGCATTTCAATATTTTTTGTAATGTGTTATATGATGACTCTGATGAAAGCCACAAGCGGAAACCTTCAACTGTTGCTCTTTATTGGACTGAAACATACCGAAACACCTTTAAATGTGACCATTTTCCATCTGTTCATTTTAATGCGAAAAGAAAAATGCGTTGCCGTTGGTTAAACACCTTTTGCAACACTGCGAATTAAACAGATAAATTAATTACATAAAATGGAAAGAGACACAGAATTAACGTCAGGTTTTCCAGGATTTTAAAGGGGGCGCATTATGCTAATTTTCAGGTTCATACTTTTTTTTTTTAGGCTTCTACCAGAACATGTTTACATGTTCAAAAAAACATATTGTTTTTCTCATACTGTCTGTCTTAAGTATCTGTATGCACCCTCTCTTTATGCACCCCGTCCGAAAAAAGCCCAGTTTGCTCTGATCGAGAAAAACTGCAATGGTCGTTTTCAAAGATACCAAATCTGTACGGCTGAAATGTGGAAAACATTTTTGTAAAATAATGCACAAGACATCTAAAATACTTGGAGCACTTGGAGTTTGATTATTTCTCTTGGTGTAAACGTCATATAGTCAAGCTAAGGGATGAAACAAGATAATACCTTATATTTGTGACATTATAAGACGCTGTGTAACTTTAAATGTTCATTTAATGGAACGATTGGGAAATCTTTGGGGAAAAAATAAAGGGTTTTAGAGGTCATGAAGGACCATCAGTGCTTTCCCTTCAACACGTTGTCTCTTGGCTGTATGACTCTGAAACCAATGAGCAAAACGTTATCATCAGCATTAATCCGTCTGCAGCTGCTGTGCCGTCCAATCAGCTCATGAACACACGCTGTCAGACTGCAAGTGTGTGACACAAGAAGTGTTTGTGTTCAGGGACTGTAGGAGAGTTATGGGGGAGGAGGGCTGAGTGCTGTCATTTATTTTATTGATTCCAGCTTGTGCGAGGCATTATTGTGCACCTGACACCGAAGCAGGAACCTGTTCCTGTTGGAATCTCCACACATTTTAAGCTGCCGATTCCTTCTATTCTTTTTTGAGCCGCTACTGAGACGCATTTCACACATGTCGTCCATCCCTGCGATGCCTGTGTGAACGGGAGCAGGGGTCGACATTGAAGGAAATCTGTAGCGCCAATTTCCCACCTCAACACCTATTCTATTAACATCTCAGGGGAAATGCCGGCATGGCTGTGTCGTGAATGAAAGCAGTTACATTACAGGCACAAGCAGGTCAAGGGTTACGTCGTCCGTCTGACGAAAGACGCTTTCACGCGGAGCAAGCAAACCAATCACAAGACTCCGCCGATGATGTTCCTGAATATAGTGCTTGTGTCAATTGTGAAAATCAGGTTATTCAGGCCACGCAGGAGATTACGTTCGTTTCAATAACTCTGGCACGAGAAAAAGTAGACACACCCTTCCCTGCTCTCCCCATATAAACTACAATCCTCCTTTCTGACTCCCCCGTTCCCACCTAATAATAGTCTTACGTTTCCACTGCAGCCTGAAAGCTGATCCGTGCCTCATTTTAAAATTGATATATTAAGATATATAGGATATATTTTAGATTTTATGATGTGGCCTCTCCATCAGGTCAGAAAGGAACAGAAATCGTCTGAATCGCTTCACAGCCAAAAATATGTACCGTAGGGGGCGCTCTCCTGAAAAAAACTTTTATTATAAATTAATCTAACAGCTATTTTCATGCATCTTTTATACGACTAAAAACATATAAAGACTGACGATCAACCAATGAGTGAAAACAACTTAGTTTCTAGATTCACTGTGCTGATATGCTGACATTTGACAGCATTTTCTATTATACCAAATTACCTGAACAAAAACAACTTTAGGATTTTGTAATGAATCTCTTTATCTGGACCGCTCGGCTGCAACTCACGAGCTCCCTCGCTGTGCATGACGTATTAAATCATACCCTCGTGGGGGCGCGCTCATGTGGTTGGCTGAAAAATATGGCGACATTTGATTGGCTACAGAAAATGATTTGTTAAAAAACGATTTGTTCGCACATGAAAAGCAGTTTGTAAAAGCAGGTTTGACATGTTTTTGAAGAAAAATTACAAAAACAATTTTTGTGTGCATTGAAAAATGTATTTTGGAGTCATTTTTGATGGGAAATGCAGTCTTTAAGATAAAAAACTAGAACTACTAATGCCACAGAAATGAGTCATAGGTCACACTCTTCATACTGAGGAATCGATATATTATATAGTAATATATATATATATATATATATATATATATATATATATGTAAGTGTAACATGATGGTTAACATGATTCACACAACAGCTTAAAATGTAAAACTTTAACATTTTCTCTACTTACTGGTGCAGAAATCAGACGTAACTTGACAGTTTGATTCCCCAGGCGGATTTCATGGTTCTGCCTGGCGAGGACACGCTCTCTCACTGGAAGAGAGACCAGAAAGTCTTGAAAGAATAGTTTTGGGAAACACACTTATTCTCTTTCTCGCCAAGAGTCTACCGTACATCACACGACACTTTGAATTCTACGGCTATTCTCTCAGTTTGTCCCTTTTATTGACGGCCAAATGACATACGATTAGGAGTTCACCTTTGTTGAACTTGGACCGGGCGGATGTTCTCGGTCGGCCAATAGAAACACTGCAGCACTGTGTTTGTAAATGTAGAAATTCTCATTTTTATGTTTTTATCACTTTATGAGTAAATTATCACCATGTAGTTGTTCAGATTGACACCACTCTCATGTCTGTAACTTCATCACGAGGCTACAGCCAGCAGCCGGTCAGCTTAGCTCAGCATAAAGACTGGAAACAGAGCAACTGGCTCTCTGTGACCGTCAGAGCCGGGCGGTCCTTTACGCGCAAATTGCTTAGAGCCACGCAAATTAAGCAAGGGCCCACCTCTCGCCCTCGTATCAAAGCCATGGTCAATGTTTACAACTTGTGGCGAAAAGAGAAAAATGACGCCATGAGAGTGAATTGTGGGAACAGCAATGCAGTGCGTGTCTCTCTAGTCTCCGTGTGTCGCTAAGCAGCTGAGCTGAGAGTGCGTCTCTTGTTTCCGTCTGTGTCTTGCAGCTCGCGAGACACTTCCAGGGCCGTGTTCTGTGACTTCGATGCCTGACAAAAGTGAGAGGGAAATACAACTATTTATTACGTTTGGTAAACGCCAAAAGGGCAACGACATCTATAAACTGCAGATCGGAAAAGACGTGTTCTTCATGCAGCTGATAAAACTAATCATAATATTGTTATCTATAATTTACAGGTGCTCTGCTTAAGTTTGCTGGATCATCAGCCAGTTATAGCAAAGACTCAGATGATGCACATCCAGCAGAGCCAAAGCTCAGTGTCACTCTTTTATTACTTTCTACATTTTATATGTTCTACTATTTCTCATGCATGTTAATATTAGTATTCACTTAACTAGAGATTCTATAGAAAATGTTCTAATTTATAAAGATTGTTTGTTTATAACTCATTCTGTTCTGCATAGGTCTGTTTTATGTGCAATACATCCTTGTATTGTTGTTATTACAGGCTGCTAGAGTATTACTATTATTAGTTGTTTTTTTAATTCTATTTTGTACTTATTTTATATTGCACTGTTATCTGCACTGTCCCTTTGCTGTTGTAGAGCTGTAAATGTCCCCGCTGTGGGACGAATAAAGGTTTTATGATTCTGATTAACGCAGGGAGCGCTGGGGTGTCAGGTGAGAGGTCAAAGGTCCGGTGGGAGGGCCCCTTAGCGGACTCTCACTGAGGTCCCCAGGGAGGTCAGCACCGGCCCTGGTGTCTCTGGTAGTGAATGATCAGCCGAACCTGAGTTTCAGCTCAACGTATGTCTCTCCGGCACCACAACCTCACCGTTCAGGTTCACTCTCTCCACCCTCATTTCTGCATGTTGAAAAACTAGTCTGGTTTTCTGTTCCATCACAATGTTCAGTATCTCCATTTGTCAGTACATCTCGTCCACCTGACTCATCACCTGAACAAAAAGGAGGAGTGGTAGCTGGAGAGGTGAAGTGCATGCTGGGAAGTCATCTGGCAATCTGCCCTTTACCATCTGAGCTGGGGGATCAGTTTAACAAAGTCCCCAGAGAGCTAGAAAGTTCATATTCACAAAAGAAATCGTTTTGGGGACCAAATTAAGTTAATATGGAGCTTTTCAATAATAAATGCTTAGTGTTATTTCCCCAAACTGCACTGAGTATTCACAGTTGACAGCTTTATTACGTGGACGCTGCTGTGTCGCAGTGAAAGTCCCGGGCCTGTGTCTTTAACTTCGGACTCATCCACCGTGAATACGAGAAACGTGTTGAAACTATCTTTGTTTGACACCGTTCAAATGTGATTATGAGCAGTACCGCGGTTAACGTGGTTTGTTTTGTAAGTGTGATCCTGAAACAGAGACTCACTCACCCTCCTCCGAATTGAAGTAAACCTCCGCTCGCGGAGCTCCGTCCTCCGCCTTCACTCGGCAGTCTCCTCCGCTGGACTTCTTGCTCTGGAAGTAAATTTGCAGTTTGTTCTTCATGGTTTTGGACTGAGACGGACTCCAGTCCCCCTCCACGGTCACCGGCGGCGGAGCGTCGGTTTTATCCATCCTGCTGTACAGACTCACCGGCAGACTGGCAGCAGCGGTCCGGATCCAGGCTTCCGGCTGCTTTCACTTTCGTTTCTTCACTAAATCTCGGGAAAATGGAACCGAGTCCAGCACGTGACTCACTGAAGCACGAGCAGGTTCAACACATTTTTTAAAAAATACCTGAAGAACTCTATCTGGGCTGATTATAGTACGCATTTAGTCATCTAATATCAATGAAAACTTTGTTTTATTCACATAAAACTGAAGGATTTGTCAGACAATAGTGTAACCAGTATTACTCAGTAAGTACTCAGAACTTTTACTGAACTACTAATACCTCAGTGTAGAAATACTCTGATACAAAGTAAATGTCCTTTAAAATCTTACTTAAGTAAAAGTACAAAAGTATCAGCTTCAAAACATACAGTAGGCTAGTCTATATGTAAAATATCCTATACTCAATATGCAGAATGGCCTATTTCAGAATATATAAATATATATATATATATATAGAATAGCATAATAATAATAATAATATATAATAAAGAATAATATATAGCTACCATACAATATTAAAAATAATATACAACAATTATTATGTTTTGTGTTATTCATCTGGATATGTAAAGTAAGTAAAGTCATCAGATACATGTAGTGCAAGTATAAAGTGGAATAAAATGTAAATACTGAAGTAAAGTACAAGTACCTCAAGAACCTAGCTACTGAATATTGCATCTTTAACTTCACCAGGCGGTACTACTTTATCTTTGATGATCGAATATTAACTTTTTAGGAGGATATTAACTGGGAATTATTATTTTTTTTTTAGCCTGCAATCTACCTTCCAGGCTGCAGCCCAAACAAACCCTAATAGCAACAATAGTAGTAGAAAAAACATATTTGAGAAGCTGAAACAAGAACATTTTCTAATTAAGACATTTCTTTTGAAAAATGACTTTAAAATCATTAATCACTTATTAAAATAACTAAAGATTGATTTATTAATTGTTCAATCGACTAATCAAGTAGCCAAGTTATTGTTTCAACTGTAGTTTAGTGCTGTTCACAAACATCACTCATCTAAACAAAATAACAGGAAGAATGAATGCATCTATATTTCTTATTTATATTACTTCACTGATGCATTTAAATGACAACATATAAACTAAATAATATAATAACAACAACAAAAAAACAGGCGCTCAGAATAAAATGAAACTTTAACCATGTGCAGTTTCTATCACAATTTAAAAAAAAACTCTGCTGAGGAAGAAGTGAAATGATCGAAAGCAGCTTCTAAATGGAGTGAGACGATTGCAAAGTGACTAAAAGTACGTTTATTTTACATAACTAAGAGGAAAAATTTGTGTAATGATAAACTAAATTTGACAAAAAACAAAACAGGGTGGAGAGATTCTGATGACCTGACTCGTGGAGGCAGAGGCTGCTCAGAGAGGCTCCTCACACAATACATATGAAGTGATTAATAAGGGATACAGGTAAATAATGCACAATCTAAATAGGTATTTTGGTCATTAAATGTGTTTATTCATAGTTGTACTTTAAATGTTAAATAATTTATTTAATTTCTTTAAATATATTGATGTACTTTTTTGGTAATTAATGTAATGTGTCTTTTACACAACATTGATAAATGGTAACAGTGTTAAATAACCCTGTTCGACAGACCAACAGCGCCACCCAGTGGAGGAAACTTTGGTCCTCAGTTTGGGACAGACTTCTTTAACATTATGTGAGTCGTTTATTCGCAAACTGATGAATTTATAAAAGTAGGAAAACAACAGATTTTTGGGGGAAATGGTGTCTTTCCAGAAAGTATGCATAAAGTACAATTTATACATACTTGTACTTTACTTCATTACTTTACTCCATTTTATGCACCTTTATACTTCTTCTCCACTACGTCTCAGAGGTAAATATTGTACTTTTTACTCCACTACATCAGTCCGACAGCTTTAGTTACAGTTGTTCCTCCACGTCCTGTCCAGTGAAGACCGTGCATCTCCAGATGTGTTGATGTTTAATGTTTGTGATAAACTGAAGGATGAAGTGTTTCTTTATGTGTTGAGAAGAGTCTCCTCCTTCTTCAGCTTAATAAAGTCTTTAAATGGAAAATCGTCACAAAGCTGAAAACAGGCTGTTTTTCCGAGAAACTCATGAAAAGTTTATTTTTTAGAGACACGTTGGTTCTCACAGGACAGAGACAAAGATACACACATGTGATGATCTTATAGAATATGGTTTATTGCTGTAGAATAAACTACTCAACATTATATAAAGGAAGTAAAATAAGAACAACCTTAAAACACCTACACCAGTAAAATGCAACACACACATTAATGCAGCAGTAACATCATATATAATAGTAAAACACTGACAGGGAACATTTTACTGCACAATGAATACTTTTACTTTTATACTTTAAGTACATTTTGCTGATTATACTTACATTATTTTGCTTAAGTAAGGTTTTGAATATATGACTTTTATGCGTAGTAGAGTGTATTCACAGTGTGCTTCAGTGTTTTTACTGCAGTAAAATACTTCTTCCACCTCTAGAAACACATTTATCAAAGTTGTAATCTGCTCCACCTGCAATGATAATTTTTGGTTCAATCAATAATCAATCAATTATCTACGGATGTACAAGCTTGAGGTGGGATGGTTTTGTCCACTGAAGATGCAGCATAATATAGAGAAGACAAATTCACAAAATGCACCACGTAGGAGGAAAACATTGATTTTATTTATTTAAAATCCTTCTCGTGCAACTGATCTCAGAAACTGGAGGAAACTTGTATTTTAAGATCTAAAATATCAGATTGTTTCTGGTTTGCTCGACAGTAAAGAACAAACAGATGTTACTCAACAACATTTTGTTTTTAGTTCTGTGTCTGAACCTACTGATTAGTCTGATGTTATAAATGGAGGTGCCATGTCTTCGTACTGGTGATGAACAAGCAAGTTTTAAAAGCATCAGGCTTCGTTGGTTGATTTATCTTCACCTGTAGAGAAAACAGAACCAGTGATTATTGTCAGGATCTGAACCAGACCATCTGAGACCTGAACCAGACCACCTGAGACCTGAACCAGACCACCTGAG
>CALSCE010000020.1:2287613-2301887 GCA_943593645.1 Bovichtus variegatus | reverse complement strand
CTGAGACCTGAACCAGACCATCTGAGACCTGAACCAGACCACCTGAGACCTGAACCAGACCATCTGAGACCTGAACTAGACCCTTTCTTCATAGTTTTCACAGCTGTGACCTGAAATGTTGACATGTTCACTCTATTTCTACATTTTACTGGATGTATTAACCTTCCAGCAGCAGCACTCAGAGACTCATGGATGGAGTGTGATATTTACATTAGCCGGTCACATCTTTTTAATACTAACTTGTATAGTTATTTAAAAAAAAAAAAAAAAAAAAAAAGGAATTTCCCACATATTTTATAAATGTCAGGCCGTCCTTTGATAGCAAAGGTTTGTTTCTCAAAGGCAAGACATTTTCAAGGTTTATCCAAAAGACGGATATTGTACAGTATGTTTGCATGTATGTACAATATGCTCGACTGTTGTTGTTGTTGTAGCAAAATGGTGTTATAGGTACAGAGTTATATAAATACACATAATCCATTTCTAGTGCAGCACTGGGTTGCACCAGTTATGCGTAAATTCAAATGTAAATGAAACTGCAGATGTTACAATCACACTCACTGCTGCTGAGTGGGAGTATAGCCTGAGTGTGCATTACTGTACTTAAGTAACATTTTAAGGTACTTGAGGTACTACTTCCCTGCATTTTTTTCTTTTGCAGATTCAGATTATTAATACAAAATATAAATCAACTAATAAATGATGATGTACTATTATAGATTAAACTACCCAGTAGCATATACAGTAATTAAAATGAGTGCCACCTTTACCTGGTGCAACATTAAAGTGATGAACACATTAATGCATCAATAATTATAATACAATAATACAAAAATATATATTATTCTGAAAGGGACCATTCTGCATAATGAGTTCTTTTACTTTTTGTACTTTAATTTCGATGCTAATACTTTTATACTTTTACTTAAGAGAGTGTTTCTACATTTTGGTATTGTTACTTTGACTTAAATAAAAATATATTTTGGTTGCAACAATTGTAATATGACTGCACCTTGACACAGGTGGGATTGTGGCAGGCTCACTCTGAGTTTTCATATCTTTGATGTTGATTGACGTCTTCTCCTGTTACAGACAGTGCAGGGGTCTCAGGATGATCATCACACAAACATGTCTTTGTTGTTCTTCTATCTTCGTAAGTTAATGATGAAACTGAGGACATTTCGTCTGGTCATCACTTCGTTAAGGGTTCAGTACTGGTTTAAGTGTTTAGGGTTAAGGTAGGACATGTATCATGTCAATGAGAGTATAGAAGTACAAATGCATGTGTGTGTGTGTGTGTGTGTGTGTGCGTGTGTGTGTGCGTGTCTGTGTGTGTGTACATACAGTCAGGTTTGGTTGGAGGTGGTGGTGGAGGTGGAGGAGGTGGTGGTGTAGTGCAGGTGTAGGCCACCTCCATGTACCTGGTCTGCTCCTTACAGGGATATTCACCAAACACCAGCTCAGTGACGGGGACCTTACAGGACCTCTTGTTACCACAGCTGGAGACACACAAACACACACACACACACACACACACACACACACACACAGTATGAACCAGAGATGGACTGCACATTTAGAAGTTCTGAAAAGAGACTGTTTTTTCTTTTTCTTTTCATTTACATGGTTTAGTGACGTCATTAGGTTTAAAAAAAAAAAAAGTGAAATATATTACATCCCTTCATGCATTTCTGTCACTCAATACAATGTCATTCGTTTTCATCGGTCCGTCTGAAAGATAAAGGGCATTCCTGCAGCTCACTTCCTATATTCTCGGACAAATCAGCTCCATTACAGCAGCTGCGACTAGAGATGGAGACATTGAGGATTTTGACAAAACGTAATAACGATCATCTTGTGAGCATACAAAAAAACTCCCATGAAAATTTAACAGCGCAGGTCATCATCTTAACTTTGTCCATATCCATAAAGCTCACCAACGCTCTCTTCTAAAGCCAGTTTTTCATCAATGAAAGTCTAAAAACGTCTACATCATTTGCTCCTCTCTGTCCTGCTGCTACCCCTCGACTTGGCCCCGCCTCTTCTTTAGAGCTGTGACATTTGGCATATAAAGGTCTGGGGCTTATGGCAAAGGGTTTTCATGAAAGGCTGCTAAAAAACTGAAATATTTAGAAGATTATTATTTAAAAAGGACTGAGAAGCTAGAAAATTACAGATGGAAAGAACCCACAAAGGCTCTATTTTAAGGCCGGATTTTTAGATATTAGCATTGTTAGAAATGTCAATAGGATTTTAAATGAGCTTATACTACTGGACCAGAACCTGGAAATTCTGCTTTCACTGCGGCTCTCTTTGTTTGTCCTGTAATAACCATGTCATTGGTTTCTCCTGGTATCTTTTTTTTGTCAGCTTGTTGTGGAGTTCTTCTGCCCTCAAGTGAACACAAATAATAGATACATTAATGTACAAAGATGAGAAGGAGTATTTCTTACAGATCCTCCACCACCATCTCAGCCCAGGGAAAGGAGCAGTAGGTGTCTGGGCCGTCGTCTGGGGAGGCTTTTCCCTCCCCGCACCTCGTCCCCACCCCAACCTTGTACAGGATGTGATCCAGCTTTATCTTAGCGCCAACATCTGGAGGAGGAGGAGGAGAAAGACTATGAAGTGTCACAAAATGAACACCACCTCTCATTTGTGAATGTTTTGCCACACATTTTGTCTCTGATTTAAAGCATTACGTGTTGCAGCCATGATTTATGACCACCAACACTGTGGGGACAGGAAGTCTCCACAAGTGTAACTGAATATTTCAGGCGCAAGTGCATTTAGGGCGCGCTTGCTCTTTAAATCGCTGATTCGGCAAGTTGGAGAAGTGAATGGTTTTCTGCTGAGGGAACGGATCATATGTTTGGTCGGTGGACCCTCTGCCTCCGCCGTATCCCAATCCTCTGTCCCATCAACAACTCCATTCGATTGCCTAGGGGGCAATGCCTGTCCAAATCAGCCCCCCAAATTCTCAATATTATAATAAACAATTTAATATGATGAACAGGGTTTAGGTCAAAATAACGCTGAAGCGGTGAGTGACTGAATGAACGCGTGTGTGTTTGAAGGTGTGTTTCTGTGTTTTTCTTACCACATGAAATCTCAGCGGTTTCATTGAGACAGGCGTAGATGACTTCTCCGTCTGTCAAAACACACACAGGTCCGAAACCATCTTCGTCATCATTACTGGTCAGTGTTTCCTGGAGTCTAGTGCACTTTGTCGTTGTCCTTGTTTTGTATTTAGAGTCAAACATCGCCAGTGCAATGTACAGAGACACTTTATCGTTTCGATTTGAAATATCTGGTTTTAACAGCGAGCAGATTCATTTGTTATGAAACTGTGTAAGAAAGGACCTTAATTCAAATTTAGGACAACATGAACACCAAACTTGTGGAGAAGTAAAATACAAGTCAATAATTTAATTTAATTTAATTTAATGCTATGACATGACTATTGATTCAGTTTCATGTTTCATTAAAAAAAAACTTACCAGCAGCACGAGTGAAATACCAAGCGGCAGCCAGCACTGAGAACACAACACAAGTGTATTTGAGTTAAAACTTCTATCAGTTCAACGCTCAACATTTACTGTAATTCACAACATGCATGCAAACAGGCGTCACAAAGAACCGGTTTATAATAAGTTAACGATGACAGCGGTCTTTAGTCGAGATGGATGTAAAAGCTGTTATGAAGATCGGAATGTGGTCAGCACACATAATGTTTTCGTAAAATCACAATCTGGGATCAGTTCACCTTCAGCTCCTATTCCTATACATTTCTTTGTTGACATACATAATAGTATGTCAACAAAGAAATGTAATTCAACGGCAAACAAAATTGAGTAACAAAAGTCTTAACCTTATCCTCTTAATTAGCATAAAATACTTTTTTGTAAAATTGTTATAGTTGAACATTTGACTAATCAGTGAAGAAAAAAGTGAATACTCCATCAGAAAGTTTTAGTTTCAACCATAACGTTAAAAGAAGAATTATATCTTTTCATGACGATTTCTTTTTTTTTTCTCCCTGAGCCGTTTCTAGATTGTCCACAATTCCTGGTAATGTGTCACATTGTGGCACAACAATGGGAATACATCTGCATTCTGACATTTATAATTTGCTATAAGACGACTATATTTTCCAAGCTTGAACACCCAAAGGATTCCATACACAGAATACATGCACTGCATACTTATTTGTATTTGAGAAAAAAAGTTGAGAGAGTATAAATGCCATGACTAAGAACCGAACAAACAGAAACGGGGTTATGAAACGCAGCATATTTGACTAAAGCAGGGAGGATACTCACAGCCAAAGGCGACCAGCCTCAGTGGGACCATGTTGGTGTCTCTCAGCCTCCTCTTCTGTCTTCCACCTGCAGACAGTCTGACAGTGAAAGCAGAATCTAGACGTCCAGGTATTTATGTGTTCGTCCTGACAGCAGACATGCAGACGCCTGTCCCGCCGCTGCAGGCACGCAGGGCCTCCTGACCCAGATGTGATGAACATGTAAAACCCTGCGGAGCTGCAGGAGAGAGATCTATAAATCCACAGGTTTCAGGACCTTTAACACTTCAAATCCCAGCTGCGCCTCATTCTCCTCCATGTTTCTCATTAAGAAGCTCAACGCTTAAAAGAAAAACATCTGGATCTGTTATTCAGGGGTGGAAAACTGTGCAAGGTAACAGGCCCAAATGTACAAAGTGTGCATGTTTTGAGGACCCTATAGCCCTATTTATACCACAGTACATATACAAGGTGTAAATAGGGGGCTTTAATCTTTGAGATAGCTAAAAAAAAACAGACTACAGTGCACAAACCCCCATTCCTAAAAACCTTGCTGACTCTTATTGATCTAAAGCTCCCACAGAATCCCCGTCTTTGAACTTTTTCAGCAATTCAAAAAGATCTGCTGTTGCACTCACTGACGTCTGTATTTTAAGGTGGGAAACAAGCAAGCCAATCGGAGCTTTGTAGGCGGGATTTCAAATGAAGATCAACTTCTTTTCGTAGAAAAAGGACATGAAATGGTGACGATTGCAGACAAGATGTTTGCAGCTGTACAGGTGGTTGTAAGTCGAGTCACAGAAATAATAACTCATAATTATTTGACATTTTTCTGGGGAAAACGTTACGTTAACTGCTGCTAATAACTGCCAATTCTTCAAATGGAAATGGCGTAGATGGGACAAATACATCACTGGATTAAAGCTGCACATAATGAGGATTTTCCTTGTTTCATTGTATTCTGCTGATTGATTAATTGTCTGGTCTATGGTTATTGTTAATCAATTCATTTTCGACCTTTCGATTATTGTTTTTTTGTTGGAAAAAAAAAATGCTGACGATGAAAGTGAGTCAGTCTGATTATTACCATACTCACTCAAGTGGACTGTATAATGTTCATTACGGCAAACACTCTTTCAAACTTTTCTCCTTTTATTTTTACCTAAACACCTATTACTTTACCTATAATTGTGCCTCTCTAAATTTGGAGGTGGTACTGCATTGAACATCTAATTTACATATATGTGTAAAAATACAACACAAACTGCTGCCCTTTCAAAACGAGCACAGTGTTAAATCAACTTGAGCCTGACAATTGCTGGAAAGAGCATCATTGAACATTTTAAACTGACAGAAGAAAATTGTATTGACTTTCACAATCTACTTTTAAACTCGGAACAGTTTGGGGATTTTACAACTATGCACAACAATAAAAGAAATCATTTTTATTTATATATATATATATATATATATATATATATGTTTTGTTTTTTTAAGAACCCAAAACCAAATGTTCCCATATAATTACTGCTCAGGACCCACCAAGGCACCAAATGTCGCAACAGGCATCAGCAGCTTTTTGAAGAAGTCCAGGTGGCGGCCTGAAGCTCATAAATACCAGAGTTCCCTCCAGCAGCTCAGGATCAGGAGGCCAGCGTCACCATGATCTATCATAACTGACAAGAGCTTTTTAACTGACACGCAAGTTCCAAGGTTTAATGATTTTGTTTCTAATGATCCATGTCGAGTTATGACTTGAGAGTTGAGATTTGAGTCCTGTCTTTTTTACTTGTGTCACTTATGGTGCTGCATATTTACGTGGTTGTTCCTGGGTTCAGTTATTTATGATCGTACTTTTGTTTTGTTGTTTTTGTTATATATGTATGTATTCAGTTGAAGTCAAAAGTTTAAATATATGGCAAATGGACGTTTATATGAACAACATTTATGACGGTATTGAGGGGTATATCCAGCACCATATACCAATAAAGCTGACCTCTGACCTGTAGTCTGACTTCTGGGTCTATTCAGAGTCTCACTGGTCATTTTGTCCTCAGTCACGTAAGCGGCCGACGCCCTGCTCGGCTTCCAGCTGACTTTATACTGGCATCATCATTGACTTTTAAAACTGTTCTTGATTTTATGTAAGAATACTAACAATTAATTTAACAAAACCCTTTTAGGTGTTGAACCTCGGGGAAAGCATTCTCTTTGATCATTTGGTGATAGCTTCTCATTTGGTTGTCATAACATTAGGTTCGAAACAGTTTGATTATTAGCTTGAAAAATAAATTTGCAGAAATTTTCCAGAAATCATGACCCGATCACAGACCTTGTTGTGAACAGTTTCACGTAGGAACTATTTTCTTTCTAGCGTATCACCGTGCATAAGGAAGCGTCCATCTACCCACGGACGTGAGGCCCTGCTTAGCTCATCGCAGCTAGTTAATGTTACAGCTCTGCCGATGGCGACGCCATTAATGTTTACATCTCACGCTGTAACGAAAATGAGGCTCTCGTCCATGAGTAGATGCACACTTACTTCTGCGCAGTGATACGGTAGAAAGAAAGGGGTGAACTGTCCCTTTAAGCACTCAGACACCAGGACACCCCGTAATCCCCCTTTGTATATCTGTTTACACTGATTGTACACCTGTGTTGCATTAGGCCATCGCCTTGATCGTCTTGTAGTGATTTGCTGTTAACACTGTGCATGCTCTAAAGAAGGACTATGGCCAAAACACGTCAGCAACGATATTTTAATAAAATATAAAGCTCTAGAGGCATTGTTTTCTTTAATGGTGTGCCACCTTTTTTTAAACTTTTGAACCACTACTTTACTTGTTGTTACGTTGACCTAATTCTTTACCTGTACTTTGTGGTGTTGGTATGAAACACCACAAACTAAATCAACACATTCGTTTTTTTCACTGGAGTTGTTCAAATATTTCACTTTACGGATAAGAAAATCATTGTGCTTGAGATTACAGTGATAAGCACAAGTTGTTCTATTTGAGCTCTTGCATTTTTGACTACTCAGCGAAAATAAAAATGTGATTGTTTTTCTTGAAGACAACGAGAAGCTACCTTTATTTCAAATGTTTGTCGTGCTGTTGCATTGATTTCTAAAATGTTTCTCATTTCTAAGTGTATGGACTGTCACAGGAACACTAACATGAATCCACAAATGCATTATATGTGCTATGTTATCTGAATAACCATTCTCTGTCAGCACCATTACCTTTATCAAGAAAGATCATTCTATACATTTTAAAAGAAAGGTTTTTCTCCCGCTCTTTCAGTTATGGATTTCTTTTTTAATTAATATATATTTGTTAGTTGTTCATTTGTAATTTGTATTGTGTTTCTCATAACAGTCAGCAGCTCCTCTGGATGAACATTTCTCTTGTGGGTTTCCAGCAGAGCGACAGTATGCCTGAAACATCTGGTGAGCCCAGTCAAGCTTCATATTATTAATATGCACAGACTGCCTGCCTCTCTCAGCGGGCTTTTTTCATCCACACAGCTTGAGATATGGCATTTACATGTAAAAAGCTTGTGTGTAGCTGAATGCGAAGCGCGGCAAACGCTAACTTTTTTATTATGTCATTGTGGCTGTTTCAAAAGTCGAGTATTTTGTAACCTAGCCCTTATAATTCTTTTTTTTTATAATTATATTGCAGTGGTTAATGCGAGGTGAGCATTGTGGGCTCTTCTCATTAAGCTTAGGTCGCCCTCCAACACTGCCAGCAAGTCTCCAAGCAGACTTTCCTAACCAGAGCCAGGTGTTGTATGTGTGTTAGTCCATCTCTGAGTCCTTCTTTCTGTGTCTGTGATTTCACAGAGATCTGAAACACAGAATTATAAAAGTTTGCAATTTCATGGAGCACAGGCTTGGATTTCTGTTTTTTATCCAAAGTCTCAGCACAGAACAGAAAAGATGTCTTGCCGTCTGTTAAAATTAGACACACATTTTGTTGAAAAGTTTTTGTGTTTTACATTATAGCCTTTATTTTAAGGTCATTTGATGACTATATTTTCAACATGTTCAAAAAAGGTTAAACTAAATCTCTTGGACAGACTGAGATGAGATGATAATAAATACTTTTCACTAGTTTACTAATTATTAGTAATGCAATAATTGATGTCACAGTTTATTGTTGCACATTTGAACTTTTTACTATATTAAGTATTTGTTAATGATAACCAAATGATTTGTAAATCATATACAAACATAGATAGATGTAACACAGAACACTGTTAAGTAAAGCCGTGTTTCCGGCGCATGGTATGGCTCTACATGACATGATTCGCCTCACAGAATTTCGTTTTCCACTGCAGATAGTATCGCCTCAGTGTAGAACCTGAGGAGGGGTCCATCTCCCAGGGCGGATAGACGTGCAATAGATGTTGTGTGTACAGAATAAACCACATAGTAAAATTACGACATAATCCATAAAACAAAGATGATGATGTGAACATATATGAAGAAGGTGGATCCAGGAAGATGTTAAATAGCTTCCAGGTGTCGCCAACAATAGACAGAAACAGGCGCGGCCACGATTCACGATCAAGACGCAAGCATTAAACGTGGCAACCTTCAAGACGAGACACAAAAACGAGTTGTGTTGATTTATGTATTTTACAGGACGTGACCATTTGTCAGTTGGCTATGATCTTTGCAGTGTCTTCTTTGCCAAGACGCAATATGAGGCGATGCAACAGTCGGCCTGTGTAGGCCCACTAGTTCATTAGGTGTGTCTGGACCTTTACAGGCTGTCACGAAACACTCCTGTTACTCAATCTCTTTCAAAAGAAAGAGGATCCACCAAGTGGCACAACCGCATACTACAGCAAAGCTACACGACATCTTCTGACGTTTTGACATTCTGACATTCTGACATCTGTCTGTTGTCACGTCCTTCACTGCAGCTGATTGATTTACAAAATACATGCTGGGCTACTTGACTACCTTTAGGAGGTGATCCGTCACCTCCTAAAAGCATCCTCGAAAAAATGGACGAAGTGAGGATACATCAAGAGAGTTCTTTGGCGGCGACTGATGATGTGCTGGAGGATGCACATTCAGAAAGGGCTCAGATATCTGAAAGAGCCTCTGATGTCGCTTAGAGCTGTTGTTTAGGAGCGTTATGGTTTCCCAGTAAGATACAGCGACATTGGATGCCGGGGAGTCAATCAGACAAAAATTGTGTGTTAAGATTGTTGAACTGAAGTTGGTTTTGTCGAAGGAAACAATCAAACAGAATCACCTAAATGTACCCCTGCTATGTGCAATATTCAGTATGTTAAGCCTTGATTATAAACCAGTACACTAAAGTCATCAAGAGACTGCCAAGCTGCAGCTCTCACCGCAGATGGGTGGACCTCCAAGGCCACAGAGAGAAACTTGAGTGCGTAAAACTTGAAAATAGAGTCTTAACTCAGTGCGGGCATAAACTGTTGAACTGATTGAGTAAAGCGTAATCTGCAAGCTGACTGTAAGTAAATTAATTCTAAATATGTTGCACTTGTCTTGATGGCAAATTTTCATTGCAATTTTTTTCTCTTGTTGACCACATGCCAACGTTTGAGCCAATGAACCACTGTCAAATGTTTACAGACTAATCAAGATGTACTTTTAAGTCCTTGAAGAGATCAAAAGACCAATGTAAAATTTGAGCATAACTCAAATGTGAATGTTTGATGATGAACTCTGTTAATGCCAACAGTCCACAACAGTCGAGTAAATGAGCAGCCCCTCTCAAAACAGTTCAGTCCTACCTTGATCTGAAGTCTGGATGGTGGGTCCCTGTTCAAGTTTGGACGTATTCCAATCCACACGTCATGCTGAAGATGGAGATGAATCATTTTTAAAACAGAAAGAAATCTAAACAAAATAATGAAAAGTTGAAAATGAAAAGCTCTTGTTGCCTAGTTTGTCTATGGCTCCTGTGAAACCACTTCACCTCCTCCTCCGTCACCGGCGAGCCCCCCTCCGGTCTGAAAGTGAGTCTCACTGCGATCCATGTACGTTTTGTTAGTTTGTTTTTCTGTTTTAACCACAAACGAATATACTATTGTGAGAATAATCAATATGTAAACTGTTACAATGTGCCTTATTGTGTCCTTATTTTGGAAGTGTTAAATGTGATATGAAAATGTTATTGAATTAAGTGACTACGCATAGTATAGTGGCCAACATACTGTGAAATAAGATGCAATATTTGTAAACTGTGAAGCGGAAGAGTACACCACTTCCTAAAAGGGTGACTGAAGATCTGATTGGAGCAGAGAAGCGCTGAGAGGCGTGGCCTAAGTGCCAACAAGGGGCCAATAGGACCTGGCCCCAGCCAACCAATGGGAGAAGACTATACCTGAAAGGTGGCGGGTATAAAATATGTTGTAAACAAGAGATCGTAGCCGTTCTGTGGATCTGTGAGACAGAGTCACTACTTTAATGTGGTCTGTGGACAGTGAAATAGGATGGACCGCAGCTGTGTATTTTTGTAATGCTTACCACATCATCATCGAATAAATATTGTTGACCTGAAGAGAAGTTTTCTGGAATTGACTTCTACGCGTCCTATTTGAAATTAAAAGAACACGACACTATCCTTTTTTCATTATAAATCAAAAACGGAAAAAAAAAAAAAGAAAAAAAAAAAAACGGAAATATGGAGCCGTTTCTCTGTTTCTGTTGTCTGACTCAAAAAATTCAAAAACGACAAAAGCGAAATTCAAATAATGCCCCTACTTTGGTATTTGATAATTACTCTAATAATGTTTCGTTTTGTATTGAAAGATTAAGAAAGGCAGAAAGGTGACCCGGAAGTAAAAGTAAATATTTAAAAAAATAAAAAGTTTTGTTTTTAAACTTTATTTTAAGTTAACGTTTCTGGAACAGCTATTTGCAAAGGAGACACTCCTTAAAAAACTCCTCGATTGCAGCATCCTGGAACTTTGCCCTCAGGCCACTATCGCTCTGAAGCTCTATCAACTCCATCTGAAGGTGATGGGGTGCACTGTCAACGTCGGTGGTAAATGGATTGGCAAAGATGGCAAAGCCTGGGTGCTGTGTTTTAAAGTCAAGAGAAGCGCCGATCAAACACATTAATTAACCGGCTCACTTTGGTAGCCAACTGAGCGCATGAAAACGCACCGGGCACTGAGGCCGAGATGCTCTGACACACAGAAAAGTGGGCAAGGTTGTCCTGTTGTAGTTGGGACTTCCACAGGTGCAGTTTACGCTGGAAAGTCATGTCGGACATCTGCGTGATGACTTGTTTGCGACCCTGCAGCCTCTGGTTCAGTTGGCCGAATTGCTCGGTTATGTCACACAACATAGCAAAATCACACAGCCAGTTTGGATCTGACAATTCAGGCAAGGGTTTACCTTTACTTTGCATGAAGAGAGCGATTTCTTCCCTGAGCTCAAAAAATCGTTTGAGGACTGCGCTCCTGCTCAGCCACCTTACTTCTGTATGGTACGGCACGTCTCCATGCTCCAAGCCCATCATCCTCCAACAGCTGCCGAAACTGGCGGTGATTTAGGCCACGCGCCCGAATGAAGTTCACTGTTTTCATGACCGTGGTCATTATATCGTCCAGTTCCAGAACCTTTCCACACAGAGCTTCTTGATGGATAATGCAATGATACGTTGTCAGCGGTGTGTGGCAGTTACTTTTTTGCATTTTGTCCTTCATTAGTCCAACCAAACCTGTTTTTTCTCCACACATGGCAGGTGCGCCATCGGTAGTTAGCCCCACCAACGTTTCCAAGGGTAGTTTATTTTTACTCACGGACTTCTCCACCGCATCAAAAATGTCTCCCCGTTGTCGTCCCATGCATGGCATCTACTTCCAAGAGCTCCTTGGTGACAGAGAGGTCCGGCTTCACGCCTCTTATGAAAATGGATAGCTGTGCTGTATCTGTGTTGTACGTGCTTTCATCAACAGCTAATGAAAAAGCCTGATAACTGTGCGCCTCTTCGGCCAGTTGTGTTGTCAGATTTCCTGCTAGTTCCTTAACTCGGTCTGCAATGGTGTTTCTTGACAAACTGACATTTTTAAAACTCTGGTCGGGGCACACCTGCTCAAAAATGCACCGTCTGAAAACTCTTCGAAGCTCGGGCGATTTCTTCAGCCACAATAAAGCTAGCTTTAACTGCTGCATCACTTTTGGCTGTAGCCTTTGTGAACATTTCCTGCTGCGATTGCAGTCTGCCTTTCAATTCTTGGACAAGTTGTTGTTTTTCTAGGAGGCAAAATTTGGCATACTTTGCTTGGTGTCAAAATGGCGACGTATATTGTACTCCTTGAGCACCGACACTGCCTCATAACACAAAAGACATACTGGTTTTTCTCCTTGAAGCCCAAACATGTATTCGCTTTCCCATCTTTCATGAAACTGCCTTGCTTCTGCATCAATTCTTCTGTTCTTGGGCATTTTGGGATCATCTGTAGGTAGCTTATTTCTCAACACCACTTGGAACGACCTTTGTTAAATAGGATTTTCACCTTTTGTTAAACGCTGATCTGACGATGATGTGGAAACACTGCATTCTAGTGACGCTATGCCGTCACTTCTGTGAGAATAATCAATATATAAACTGTCACAATGTGCCTTATTGTGTCCTTATTAAGATGTAATATGTGATATGTAAGATGTTATTGAATTAAGTAACTTAGTTGCCAATCTACTGTGAAATAAGATGCAATATTTGTAAACTGTGAAGCGGAAGAGTACACCACCTAAAAGGGTGACAGAAGAAGCGCTGAGAGGCGTGGGCACGCCTAAGTGCCAACAAGGGGCCAATAGGACCTGGCCCCAGCCAACCGATGGGAGAAGACTATACCTGAAAGGTAGCGGGTATAAAATATGTTGTAAACAAGAGATCGGGCCATTCTATGGATCTGTGAGACAGAGTCACTACTTAAATGTGGTCTGTGGACTGTGAAATGGGTCCTCAGCTGAGTACTTTTGCAATGTATACCATATCATCATCAAATAAATACAGTTAATATAAAGAGAAGTTTTCTGAAATTGATTTCTATGCGTCTCTATTTCCAAATATAAGAACACAACACTTTGCGGGTCACAAAATCGACATGCATTGTGGGAAATGTAGCTTATGGACAATGTACGCTTATAAGCAGCATAGACGTTTATTTTGCTCTTGCGGGCCAAATCCAGCCCGCCACGTCTTTTTATGTGGCCCGCGGGCCTTGAGTTTGACACATGTGTCCTAGGGGATCCAAGTGGAATCTATATCGGCTCTGATCACGTGGTGCGTCATCATCATCAGGGGACAAGAATGTGTTGTTTGAGGCAGACGAAGAGTGTGAACTGTAAAGTCCTGTGTTGCTGCTCTTTTACATCGCGGCTGCTTGTTTAAAGCGTCGTGCTGGTGCCAGTGTTAGTGTTGTCTCTCTGTTCGGGTCTGGTCAGATCCACTACATTTTGGATTGGGTCAAATTATCCTCGGGTCCATTGGGTCGGGGTCAGACGGTGCTAGGGTCACTTTCAGGATTGGGGTCTCTTTTTGGTTTACGTTGGGTTCTGGAAGGTTTTCCATGTGTCTGGTTCATCTGTTCCAAAGTTTTAGAAGACTGCATTGGACATTTGAATGATGACAGATGACAGTACTGTCATGAGAAGGTCTACTTTAGATTACAGGTGACTAAATAAACACTTTCTGTGTCCTTCCCATCACAGATGATCTGCAACCTCTGAAGCGCAATAGAAGCTTTGACGTGCTGCCACCTCACAGTGAGTGTCAAACTGAACAGTGTTATTCTGCTATTAAGAATACCTCAGTTTAGAGTATTTCATAGGCACACTCTGTTGTTACTAAAACCCTTAAGATAAACAGCAATGCAACTATAAATGAATACAAGCAAGTCTGCATTTAGTTGTCTTTTCTGAATCTTTGTTTTTCATTCCAGTGTCTGAGCTGAGGGTGGTTCTGCTGGGGAAC
>CALSCE010000020.1:2191761-2213647 GCA_943593645.1 Bovichtus variegatus | reverse complement strand
ACACACACACACACACACACACACACACACACACACACACACACACATAATGTTAAGTGACATCTTTGCTAATAATAATAATATCATTTTAATAACTTACCTTCTGAACATATGTGGAGAAGCGCTGTGTCTCATCTTCTGTCTGAGCTTTTGCTTTATTCCTTCGAGCCATCTCAGCGATGGTCTCCTGCAGAAACTTGGCCAGCTCAAGCTTCGCTGCCAGACCTTTCTTCTGCTTCTCCTCCTGCATGAAGACGAGCGAGGGGGACGCAGGTTAGTTTAAAACAATATAGTTCAAATATTATTGTCGACTTCAGAACTCTGTGTTGATTACATTACAAGTTCTCTGTGGTTCAATATTAAAAAGTTAAAACTTTTCATGGTGGTTGTTGGTAAGAGGTTGCGGCAGTAGTGTAGTACAAAAAGCTGACTTTACAAACAATTTCAGACAGCTGTACAAAATGAAAACAGAAAAACTAAAATGTGATTTAATATGTTGTTTGCATTGCAGGTTGTCTGTTCAGGTCTTTCCTTTGTTTTCCAGATTACTATTTAAAATGGTTTTCAAAAGCACCATGTTATGCTGCCTACTTCTAACGTCTCGTCTTCTCTTGCAACCATAAACCATAAAAACCTGAAGGGCTGATGCCCCAAAACAAAGATTTTTACTATTCAAAAAGGTATCTATCAGGGAGACTGCTATGAATAAATATTTGACCAAACAACTGTTTGAATCATTAAAGCATTTTGCACCCGGATGAAAAAGGACCACACACAGTACATTGTCTAGAATGAGCCCTTGACCATTTTTGCCTTTTTCGTTCAACATCGACAGTCACAATACACTCTTTCAATATTACAAAAATCATAATATTGTCCTTACGCCAACAAATTGTGAGGATAGTTTTGAATATATCTCTCGCAACTCGGATTGGGTTTTTTTCTTATTGTGCTGTTAATCTAACTACATGCTGTTTTTTATGTTTAGTCAAATTTTCTGAGTCCGGACAGAAGCACAAGAGCATTTCTGTGAATCACTCAACCGAGCTCCAGAACAACCGGGAAACATCAGAGACGACAGGTCAACTGGGCCAAATAGAGAAATCTGCCGCTTTTCAGTTAACAAAAGAATGTCGTATAATTTAATTTAATATAAATATTAAATTAATAATATAATATAATATAGTTGTAATATAATTTAAATTACAGGAACAATAGACATATTAACGAGGGCTTTTTAAAAAGATACAGTAAGAATTTAGCAGGTTTGGAGAGCATGTGTATACCATGCTACAGCTCCTAAAGTAAATAAAGATTAGGTAAAGTCTGCAGCCTGCATAGCCTGAAGAGTTATATAAATCACAATGAACTCTGTGGTGGAGTCATTCAGGCAGGTGTGTGTGTGTGTGTGTGTTGTGTGTGTGAAAACACATGCCTTTTTGGACTCTGTCTCAAAGGTGGAGGGCAACATCTCTGGGAAGAGTTTGAGGAAGACGGGAAGAAGGAACTCCATGAAAGGAACGATGATGAACACTGTGAATGGCACCAGGCGGAAGAGATCAGCGCAGGTCCTCATCAGCTGTAAACGCAAAGAAAAACAGTGTTAATGTGAGGAAAAAAGGATACATGCCGTGGCTCAGTTGTCTTTGGAGGTTTGTTTGCATGCGAGATCCATTCAACAACAAACGAGGAGAAGAAATTAATACACTTAGCCTGGCGGATCTGTTGTCCCTCCCTACGTGCTTTAGCCTTCCCGCCGTCCAGAGCAAAGGCCAGAGCAAGTCCTCTACCCTGTGCCGACATTTTTACTTCCGGATATTCTTTATTATGGCAACCAAAGCATCTCAGCTGAAAGAAACGCTGCGCCTCCTCATTGCCCTACTGTGTTCTGCTTTTAACAATAAACAAGTATTCAATTAGTTTTTAAAATGTGTCATCTTTGTCTTTTATAAAGGCAACAATTAACCTAATAATATCTTAACAACATTTTTTATTTATATTCCACCAAAATCAGGATAAATTAAGTAATTTGCAAAAAACAAGAAACAATTGGCGCCAATATATTGAGCCAATGTTTAATCACTGCAGGAGATTCCCTACACTGAGGCTCAGACAGTTCTCTTCTAAAATAAGCCTAAACAGTTTTACTATGGCATGGCATTGTAAAAGACGTAATAGTGTATTTTAAGTTCTCTGCGTTAATACAATATTAAAACTCTGTGAATGATCATTTACGGTCTGTCACCACTGAACCACACAACTGCTCAGATTAGTTACGACTTCGGGAACACTCTGTACACATTCCTTATTGACATGCAAAGGTGTGAAACATTCAAAGAAACCCGTAAGCCATAAAATATACGTCTCTGATGATTTACTGACAACACCCAGACGAAGAGTGACAAAGGCACCAGGACGACTACTTCTAGAGTCATTTAGTAAGGACAGAAAAGAGACCATAATAATAATAACAATAATAATATAATCATAAAGGAATTGCTGATGTGACCAGAGGGCAAATGAAGATCAATGCAGGAGACCGGGGCAAAAAAGATTTCAAATGTATTCGGGACACAAGTGTGGGAAGATGGTCTGTTGATGTTTGGTAAAAACCTAAATCATAGTAATCTCCTGAAAAACTAAAGTATGGAGCCTAAAGATCTCCATGTGCACAGTTACTTTCAGGTAAGTAAGTAAGGTTAGCAATTATTATATAGGGCTGCAACTAACAACTATTTTCATCATTATTTCATATGCAGATACTTGTTTGGTAATTAAGTAAAACATTAGAATATCAAAAATAGTGAAAAATGCTTATTACAATTTGACAACTAAATATTACATTTTTTCCCATGATTACCAGTCCAAACACTAAATATATTAAATGTTTAGCCTTGTTTGTTACTTTTACATTACTATCACAGACAGGTAGGTTTATTTTCACTGACACCCAGTTCATGCTCAATATACTGTATGATGACCTAAGAGCTATACATTTTATAAAATATCTTACATTATAAAACACTTGATGTGTTTTAGGAAAGGAGCGAAAAAGTTATGTTTGTATAGTTGATTATGCAAGCAACTATGTTCTCGTTTCACCACTGCAACAGTATTTGTGGTGTCTTGTAAGAGACCTGTACATGCGTGACACAATAATTTACTGACCGTAAATTATATGAATCCCTGTGCCTCACATTGCAGGGGTTTACAGTAACAGATAAATAAATATTGTAACATTATACAGACTGAATACAGCTTTTCTTACCCTTCTCCTCTCCCTGCGTGTGAGCAGTTGTCCATGCAGCAGCCTCCACACCATCCTGCCTGCAATCTTGATATCGATCCCGAGTAACCGGAAGCCATTGTAGTAATGCTTCAACTCATCTACAATCCTCTGATACAGAGCCTTTTTCACGACTGCCCTCTCCTGCACCGGAGGGGCGGCGGGCGTTGTAGTGGCGGTGGTGGAAGTCGGAGTGGGAGCTGGTGGAGGTTGGGCCTGGGGTGCAGCAGAGTCCTTTTTTGAAGCATCCTGCACAGTGGCTGGTGAAGTTTTAGTGTCCTCCTGCTTTACGTCTTGTAGCCATACACTGGAGCCGTGTAGAGAGCGTGTGAGCAGGGCGGTGTTGTGGCCTTGGTAACAGTGTGGGGAGCCGTAGCGAGAGTGCCTGAGTGTAAGTCGGGACGAGACCTGGCAGGGAGGGTCTATGTGGAGATAGGCTTTGGAAGACAGAGAGGAGCAGCTGTGCCTTTTGGATAGCAAATATGATCCCCTGTTGACAACAATAAGAAAAACTGGTAAGTTATTAGCTTCTTGTTTCACATCATCGATAAGTGAAGACCGCTGGACTTTTCAATGGACCCTCGAGCTGCAACAATTTGCTAAATGTTTTAAATCCTGCATTGTTTACATCCATGTTTAGTAGTTTTTAGTCTTCTCCTTCCCTGCAGCATTGCTAGGTTTCTTGGAGCTTCACTATCACCTGTAGATCAGTGGAATAGTGTGAAATGTGTCCTTGTGCGTGTGCACAATACAAAATAACAGGGACCCACTAATAAGATTTCTCCAGAGCACCACTACAGGTCAAAAGAAAACTAAAAGACAAAAAACTATAACACAAACGTGAGCAAACGTTGGGCAATATGGATAGAAATGTTCTTAACCTGTATCGTTGTATCAGGATAGTAAAAAAAAAAACATTTATCACAGTTAAAGTTAAAGTTTATCTATGGGGTATACATAGGAAAGTGATCAAGTGAAGAATCCTATAAATACAATATTCTTAATGCAATTGGGCCAAAATAATCCAGACATATTAAAAGCATAGCTAATTTAGTATACATGGTATGGTAAAGTCTCTGACAGTTGACAAATTGGCATACATCTTCTCATAGCAATCTGACAAATCTAAATTGCAGGAGTCATGAGAAATCGAGGTGTTAAAGAGTGAGCACAAAGCAGACTCTGATCTTGCATCATCAGTAGAAACCACAGTAGTTCTGTGTGTTTACATCTTGTGTCATGAGCTACATGGAGCAGGCCTCACTGTCTGCAGCATGCACTATGTAAACAGAGACATCTTAGGTGCTTTTAACTCTCCTTTAAACACAACAGAGAGCGCCAAGACCTTGTAATTACTGTCATTGAACATTGTGAAGATGAACCAGTTCTGCATTTCGTTAACATTAGTGGGACACAACCGGCTTTGCATTGCTCGAGTTACTGTTATATTAAGTTACAGGATGTTAACGTGGCTGCTCACTTACCTTGATCTTGTGACGGCAAGGAGCACCTGGTGACTAAAGACTGCCATTGCAGGGGCTGATTACACGATTCTGTTAAAAGCACACACGGAGACACAGAGAGAGGGAGACACAGAGAGAGAGAGAGAGAGAGACAGAGAGAGAAAGAGAGAGAGAGACAGAGAGAGAGAGAGAGACAGAGAGAGAGAGAGAGCATGATGGTGTCTGGTTACACCGGTATGGTGCAGCAACAGGCTGACTGGAAAAATACAACAAGCACAACAATGTTTGTCCTCTCACACACACGGTCTTCTACCAGGACAAACACATGACAGACGTTATACTTTACAAGTTAGCTAGTTAACTACGAATTACATAATGTGACAGAGTTATAACATTAGCATGAGCACAACCGGCCAGCAGGTTAGCTAATGTTATGCAACAACTAATCTGACAGATATCACTACAACCCGGTCCATTTAACGCTCAACGGCCTAATGTATCGTTCAAAATAAACCAATACTCTAAATGAACTATAGACATTTGGAAATAACCTAATATAAATTAAAACAGACCTCCCTTACTGCCTAGCGTCAGGTTAATGAAAACAGCCACTGTTGTGCTAGCGCGTTACATGGACGCAACAACTCAGGAGAAAATCCTCAACATTTAGATAATTTCCCACGAACGTTAGCTACTGAAAATCAGACATCTCAAATATCTTTAAAATCATCGAAATATTAGTGCTCCAGAAACCTTTGAAACTTGCCGGTACTTTAAGATTCACATTAGCATCATACTAGCGAAGTCCCCATTAGCTGGAAACCTCCGCTAGCCTAGCCGGTTAGCTTGCTGCTGAAATGGCAGTCGGCGGATGACGAGCTCACTAACCTCCAGCGTCAATGACGGAGCTATGGCTGCCGCTGCTGACTGGGCGTTGTAAGGCTTCTCGGTGAGACGGTGAATAATGTAATCCATCCACAATAATCAGTCGAGGGAAACGGGAGCAACGAATGTAACGGTTGAGGTGGTAATAAACCCATTTACGGTGGATTTAAACAGTTAAAGTCGTCGTGTTTCAGCTCCTCGCCGTGTACTGTGCATGTGCAGCCTTCCCCAGGCAGCTGCACTGAAAGGTCACACTGTACACGCGTGAATGTTGTGTGCGTGCTCACTGAAGATCCTCTATGTTTGGAAAGATGACTTACTCGGTGATTTAAAAATAATCATATAAATCATTTGAATGAATTTTCCTCCATATATACTGTATATATGGCATAATCTGTACTGACTGAATATTAATAATTACAGATGGAGGTTGTTGATCACAATTATAAAGTATAATATATAATTATAAAGAATATGGCATATTACAAATAATGAAGGGGACACTGAAATTGATTATTATGTTTTATATTATATACAAGCATGTGCTATGGACTTTTTTTTAAATTTTGCTTTTAGATTATTTTTCCAATAATAATAATACACTTTATTTGTATAGAAATACAACACAAAGGGCTTTACAAAAAAAGGAAAATATACAGAATGAACATAAAAATGGGAATAAAATGCATTAATTAATTTAAAATCAAATTAAAAAAAAACACTTGATAATATGAAATGAAAATAAAAATATTGCATACCATAATATGGAAATTAAAAAAATACTGAAAATAATAATAATAAAATCAGTATTCATGTTTGCAGCAAATTTGCTTTCCAACACACAAGCTCATACAAGCTGTTTGTATCCGACCTTTTGAGTGTTTTTGCTCCTTTCTAGTAAAACTTTGCTTCACAAAGCTAGGAGCCTAATTTAGTCTGCAACACATTAGGTAACCAATCTCTTCAAGGGATGGATGGATTTTGTTGTCATGGTCATTAGCCACTTTGCAAGAAATACACTATGTCACCTGCAGTTTACACTTTAGCAGACATCCTCTGGTTTTGAAATGCTTTTTGTTGTGAGGAAAATTTGCTGAGCACCACTCAAAAGAAAACACACATTTTTTCATTAACAAAAAAAATTCAAAGCTAAAAAATGTGTATATCTTGATGATATTAAAATAGTATTATGAGTTATTTTTCTTTGTCAAGGTGCTTGAGGAGCTTGTTTATAAAGGGGTTGTATCGTTGTTGTACAAGCTTGGGACCAGGAGGATTCTGTAAATATTGTGGTGCCCACTAATAGAACGCAGACTACAATAATTGTGGTACCACGAATTAGAGGCGGAGTGGGACGTCTTTGGTTTCGGCCTCCTCTCAGCTACAGATCAGGCGAGGAGGCGTATAAAAGCCAATCAGAGAAGCTGGTGCAACCCTAACTACAGCATCTGCATCGCGTTGTAATAAGGGTGAAATAAAAAATAATCCAAACAATTATTTAATTGCCTACTGTTCACATCCTTCATCATTATATAATATGACACTATTAAAAATATATATCTTTTCAACAGTTTCTGTTTTTTATTAGTTTTATTTTTTTTATATTGTCCTCCTTCCAACATGTCACATGCATTTCCTCTTTCATTTCAGTATAGGTGTGACTCTTATATGTGCTGCTCTACCCCATTTCTCCTATTAAAATAGATGCCTTCAGAAGTAAACTACACATCCCGGAGTGCTCCTCATAACCCCTCCGGTCCGGATCTGTGTGATTTTGGCGCTGAGCTGCAGGAGAGCCCGACCACCAGGCCTGGACTAAAAAATAAAAGCAGGGTGCTTTTGTTAAACGGGAGGAAGAGGGAGCTACAGATTATTATTTATAATATATTATTAAGAAGAAGACTGCACACCGGAGTGGGCGAGAATTGAACATATCTATCTGGAGCAGGGTTTCTACTAAATGCTCCTACATTGAGGAAGAAGAGCCAGGCTTTGGGATTGGGCAGCGACCAGATAGCGTAACACCCCCTCCTCCTCTCTGTAGAGAATTGCGTTAAAACGAAAAAGGAAAAGGCCTGCGCTTTATCTGTTTTACGGGATTTTTTTTGTTTTTCTCCTTATATATTAAACGAGGACCCGTTGCTGGCTGGTGTATGTGTTTAGAATGGGACACGCTGAAGGTATTGATATTTATTTTTAAATATATATTTCCCTGCATCTCTCGACTCGGAATCCAAATCTGTGCTGCTCCTCTGCTCTCCTCTTTAGCGACATGTTTGCCATATTGTTGTTGTCCTCCCCCTCTCTCTCGGAAGGTTTTTCGGGGTCGTAGCTATCGTATTTTCAGGCACATTTCTCCCCAAACCGCCGGTGATGGAGGTATAATCACGCCAGACAATTTGATTTAAAGGGGCAAAGGCAGCCATATTGGCAATGGAGCGTTAGCCTAGCCAACATTAGCTTCTCCTTTCATCTTCTTCCATGTGTTATGCACATTAACGGACAGAAAACAACGGTTGGGAACGTTTAGTCGTGTGTGCCGAAAGACAAACGGCCGTATCCCCCGGTGTCGTGTTAGTTTTCTGACGGTTAAAAACGGCCCACATCTTTTTCAACACAATCCCCTAGCTTTTGATGCCAGGTAGCTTTAGGCTAACATCGCAGGGAGCTATAAGATCATTCAGTGAAACATTTTTGTCTGCGCAGTCGTTTTAAAGCAGGTATTAATGTTTACTACAACACGTATGCACCATTAAATGATAACACAGGTCGTTATAGGTAGCTAGTGACCGTAAGTTGACACCTTTTTTTTTTTTTTTTTTTTTTTTTAAATAGATGTTTACATCACCGTTATCCACCTTTGCCAACGCTGGGCAAGCCTGAGTGTGTTCACACATTAAAGCTCGATCAGTGGATTAGTCTGTTCACTGTGCGAGCTTCAACACTTTTAACCTGATTAATGCATCTTAATAGATGTTAAGAGAGTCAAGTATAAGAGGATACACCAGGCACTGGTAGCTGCTCTTTGTTTTGTTTGGGATAGCAGGCCACCATGTGTTTTGTGTTGATGAAATAAAAACACTAAATGATCTATAGCCCGGGAAAGAGGCACTACACAGAGCATTGATTAATGGCTATCAAAGAGGAAACGTCTCAGTCATAAATACAAGCTGTCTGGAATTTGTTTTGTATTTTGTAGATCAAGTTTAAGATAAGTGATGGGGAAATGTGGATGAGGGTTTTGTCGTGTTTTTGAAAGTTTATATACACCATTCATTTAACCAGGTAAAGGTATTCAAGTCCTTCTGTACATTATCGCAGGAGGGAGCGGCAGCATATTTAAAAGCTTTTTTGCCTAATTCTGTTCTAACCTTGGTGACCAACATATGTAGAATATTATGAGAGTGCATGTGTATACACCAAGATCAATATGGATTTTGGTTTATACACATGTAGCCTATGTTTGACATTACAAGTCCTCTTATTGTCCACTAACATTCAGACAGCCCTGAGAGTTTATCAGGACTACAATTTACAATCTTTACTTTTTTTTAATTTTTATTATACATGGATTAATAATTTGGGCTATGAAATTGTGAAAAAGGCTGGTTTTAAAAAGAACCCAAGTAAGCATAATTCAATTCCTAGCTTTGTCTGAACAGTCAAAAAAACCCACAAATATTCACATTTGATTGATTTAAATATTCTTCAATTAATCTACTAATAATTTCAGCTCTTGAGTTTATTTGGAGATGGGGTTACATTTGAGAGATGCAGTATGTATTCTCAGGACTTTGCCACATGTCACGTAATATCTTATGACTTCAAAAAGCATCAAGGCTGGATTACCCGCCAGGCAAAGCTTGGTACTGCTCTGCGGCCCCCCAAAGGCCCCAAGTCCCCTGGTTGGCAATTCTTTTGTTTGCCAGACATGCAAATTTGTTTACAAATATGCACCACTAAAGCACAATATTGGCTGAAATGGTCAGAGCAGCTGCTACACTCTTTTTCAAGATAATGTTTTTGGGATGTTTGTCTCTTATTGGACCATTTATCAGTGTAGATAGCAAAGACAAAATATGACATGCAGCAAAGGTCCCTGACTGGAAGTAAACTGGGGATGTTGCATCTATATATTATGCAGAGATATTCTGGGCCTCTGATAGACTCATAAGCACAAAAGATGCATACATACATACACAATGCATAGAGAGTGGTAGGAGCCCCAGAGACAATAGGTGCCCAAAAAGGGTCATGCAGTGAGCAGATTTGATGTATTAATGTCAAGCTGGTGCTACATGTTGTATAATTTCTCAGGGCTTTGTGAAGAATGAATGAGATGATCTTGAACAAGGTATTCTTTCAATCTTGGTATTGAAAACGCAGTGTGTTGTTTTGCATAATTGCATGTTTTCCATGGGTCCTTAAAATCCTTGAAAGTTTGTGAATTTGAGGGGGGAAAAATAAGACCTGCTAAGTTTTTAAAAATAAACATGGGTGCTTGAGTTTGTATATTTGGCAAGAATAGAAATTGAAGTTTTTTTACTTGTCATTTAACTCGTAAATAAATTTCTGTCTCTATTGCTCAACTTACACAATGTATTGTTTCGCTGTGCTGTGTTACAGAAGCCAAGAGAGCCCATAGTCTGCCATTGCTGTAACACAGCACAAGCTGCTCTCTCTTTTTATTTGTTGCCTGTGAGCTTCTGTAAAGCCTGCTACTTCTCATTATTAAAATTGTCAGTGTTGTAACAAAAATGAACCTTGATCTGCGTCTCAAACTATGCTGTGTTTGGTCCTTTTTATATTTGATGTTTAAGGTGTGAGATCCCTGTAATTAGTGATGATTATTTAATCAGAGCTTACCTGTGTCTCATTTAACTGCACATGTATCCGTCAACAGGTCCAGTCAAAGAAAAAGACAGTTAAGGATGCAGGAGCCCAACAATGGATTTCTCCTTCTCTTTCATGCAAGGGATCATGGGAAATACAATTCAGCAACCCCCTCAGCTCATTGACTCAGCCAACATCAGACAGGAAGGCACCTGTGACACCGGCAGTGATCCAGGCGAGGATGGTGGTCCCTCCTACGATGCTGCCCTGGATGCAGAGTTTTCCTACCCGCCGTCAGCAGCGGAGGACATGTCGCAGGTCTCCAACGGCTACCCGCCTGCTCTGGGCATGTACGAGCCGCAGGCCAAATTCTCCATGTACTCGCAGTTCCCCAATGGCTCGGCTAACGGCTACGGGGCCATACGGAGCTACGGAGATCACGGCCTCATGCCGGGGGAGGGGACTGTCCTGAGAGGCCCAGGTCTCCAGGAGAGACCTTTATCTCCTGTGTCCCCTCCTCTGCCCACACATCACCCACACCTCCACCACCACCACCATCATAACCCCCATCTCCATCACCACGCGCACCACTTCCACTCAAACCAACCTCATTTACAAACCCACCCGCACCCTCAGAGTCCTCCGCCGCCGCCACTGCCCTCCCAGCACCACTTGCCCCATACGCCTCACATCATGACCCACACACTCCCCCCTCCTCCCCCGTTAATCCTGCCCTCCTCCAGTCCTCCCCCCTCCCTTGTGGACAGTACCCCTTCTTCACTGCCCTCCCTCGCCCTGTCCAACACTCCTGGTGGCGTGCTGAAGAAGACCAGCTCTCCAGAGATCAAACTGAAGATCATAAAGACGTATCAGAACGGGAAAGAGCTGTTTGAATCTGCTCTGTGTGGAGACCTGCTGCAAGAACTGCAGGTAATGTGTGCATGTCCGAGCTACACACACACACAGAGGATTTCTTTGCATGCACATTTTTAAGACGCCAATATTAATCTTTACATGTATATTATGTTTATAGCATTGCTATTATCGTTTCGTAGTTTTCAAGGGACTTTTTCAATTAGTGTTCTTTGCCCAAATAATAGTTGCTAACTCAAAGATATTGAATTAACTCTTGTATAAGACCATGAAAAGCAGGAAATCTTTGGGCATATTTCCTTTAAAAATGATTTTCATGTTCAATAGATTATTAAATTTGTTGCAGATTAATCTAATATATGTTTCAGCTCTACATACAAACAACAGCATACCTTGCACAAAATTACAAGGCAAAAATTATGTCGCAGAGTAAATACAGGTCTAATCTGTCCCATTAAAATTCATATGGAATTGTCACACTGTGTGCATCTTGGTTTACTTTTAACCATCTTAAGAAGTGGATATCAGAGGTGGTTTTGATTTCAGCAGACAGAGAGATACGTTTTTGAGTTAACTTTTTGCTTTTTAGATAAAAAGGTAACGGATGTCTCATCACCACTGTTTTTTGTTTTTTCTATTTTCTACTCTTCAGAAGGAGTCTCAGAAGAACGAGGCCACTCAGATGCAGCGCAGACATGAGAGGAAGAAGGAGAAGAGGAAAAAGAGTGCGAGGCTGCAGCTGCAGGTCCAGGAACAGAACCTGGACCTGTGCCAAGCAGAGGCAGGTACCACGGAGCAGACAGAGGACATCCACATCGAGACCCAGCCGACAGAAACACCCCCAGCCCAGACAGAGAAGCCTCAGAAGACCGTTATCAAAACTGAACCAAAGACGCCGAAGGCAAGAGCATGACTGTTCACTCTCCACAGCAGTTTGAATTCTTTGCACACCAATCAGTGTTGTTCATTGTTGTTTTTAGACATTTTAAAGCAGACCAGTGACTCGTTCATTTTCCTGTTTAGGTTCCAAAGGGCCATCATCCATCAGTGATCCAAGAGACGGGCTTCTGTAAGGAGTTTGTGATAGGAGATCTGGTGTGGTCCAAGGTGGGCACCTACCCCTGGTGGCCCTGCATGGTCTCTTCTGACCCGCAGATGAAGGTCCACACTCGCATCAACACCAGAGGTACGGGCCTGTTCTCTTTCACAAACGTATGAATATATGAAGAAATAAACGCCACAGCTTGTTTTCCTTTCTCTGTCTCTGTGCAGGTCACAGGGAGTATCACGTCCAGTTCTTTGGCAGTGTCGCTGAGCGAGCATGGATCCATGAGAAGAGGATAGTCCTGTACCAGGGGAAGCAACAGTTTGAAGACCTTCAGGCTGAGACTCTGCGCAAGGCCACAAATCCTGTCGAGAAACACAAAGTACATACCCCCCCTAACCCTAGGAAAAATCTGTAATGCAAACAATTTAACAATGACGTTGTTTCTGAATTAGCCAATGTACTTCTTTTGCATTTTTAAACCATCATGTATCAATACATATTTGGTTAGGCCAATATTGATTATATCGGTTCTCCAATCAGACGGAAATGAAGTTCATCAGTTGTTTAGTTTAAGTTTATTGATGTGGAGATTTGAGTTGTAACATACATTTACGCACTAGGACCAGATGCGCTGTGTTTTTAGTGTTAGTAGCAAAACACTAGTTTACAACACCTGTCCACAGGAGGCTTTAGAAAAATAAAGTTTAATTAGAAAAAAGGAAAGAAAATAAGTTTAGAAATACATACGCACAATCTAAAATACAGGTGTGTCTACATGGACGTTAGGGGTGAGTACAATGTTTTATCTTTTTGATGTTTTCTTCTCCAGCTTCTGAAGCCTATCCCTCAGCGGGAGCGTTCTCAGTGGGAAGTGGGTGTGGGCCATGCCGAGGACGCCCTCCCGATGACGCGGCAGGAGCGTACTGACAACTACACCTTCATCTACGTTGACCCAGACCCTCATGAAGGCACGTCCAGTAAGAGACCCAACATTAGAGCTGAGAAACGAAACCGGCGGTCCAGTGGTTCAATCGGTAAGAAGGAAGAGGGAGGAGTGAAGTCGCCAGAGAGAGAGCAGCCGCCACGACGGCTGCTGCCACGCAGACAGTGTAGTGTTTCAAACACAGACGACAACACAATCTCCCAGGCTTCAAACGAAGAGAAGAACCAGAGGGGGGAACCGCGTAAGACCAGCTGCCCGAAACAGAACGCTGAACAGCAGGACTCGCCGCCACCAGTCAGGGCCTGGAAAACAGCAGCTGCCAGGAAGCTGCTGCCTCTCTCCATCACCATGAAGAGGCTCAATGTGGAGATCACAAAGTGTGACTGGCCTCTCCTGCAGAAAAAAACAGCTCCGTCTCCAAAAAAAGACCAAGAAGAAGAGAAGGAGGAGAGAGTGGAGAGAGAGGCCCGGCAGCCCGACCTGGGATACTGCTCACCTGAGGTTAGTGTAACTCATGCAGACAGAAAAATGTATTCTGAGGTGTCCTGTAAGGATATTCAAATCTTGACTCTTTCAACAGGACAGCAGAGCTAAACCTGAGCCCAGTCCAGAGGAGGAGGAAGACGGGGACGAAGGGGAGGAAGAGGGGGAGGAGAGGAGAGGCTCCCCCGCCAGTCGGAGGAGTGAGGAGGGAGGAATGCAGCAGACCTCCTCTCCTGGATCACACCACAGTAGTCCACACGGTTGGTAAAACACAGACATGCAGGATGTGTTTTTTATGAATATTTGACGTGTTTGTGAAGTCTGTAAGAGATACAGCTCAGTACTTTTATGTGTTTGCAGGTTCTCAGGAGCGGAAGCTGCAGCGACGGTCAGTCAGGAGCAGATCTGAGTCAGAGAGAGGCAACGATCCCGTTCCGAAGAAGAAAACCAAAAAGGAACAGGTATTAGGACTCCACAGATTATCTGGTGTTCAGAAGAAAAACAGCACTGCATTATGAAAACACAAAGGGTTGTGGCTCATTTCCATTTATATGAAATAATTACACAATTATATGAATGTACATTCACAGATATAAAACTGATATGAAAGATATAGGATGATATTTTGAGATTGGAACATGATCAAAATATGCAAATTTAAAGAGAGAGAGGGAAAAATTGACAGATAAAATAAATGTGTATTCTAGAAAGACAGCATATAAATCTAAGAATAGGAACATAACTCATAATGAGAAAGGGAACATTATACAGATTTCTACCGTTTACAAAGGCAACAATATTTTTTCCCCCTACCAGTTGTCTGGTAAACGCTGGAAGTACTCAGTACTGTTCACTTTACAGAGTAATCTACCACCTGTGTGCTTGAACGTAAGCTTCACTATTTTATGCCTTAGTGCGACATTTCCTAAAACTAACCTGCTCCAACCTGAATCAAAATTAGCTCCACGATAACCTAAACTTTTTGTTTAACCTCCTCACAGGCTGAGATGGCTCCTGAGACCACACTGAGGACCGGTTCACAGAAAGGTAGGGGATCCTTCTTTCATGCCTCCCATGAAACATCTGTAGTGGGAACTCCGTTTACTTGAAAAAGGTGAAAGCGTCTTTCTTTATTGCCACCCTATGTGACCCTCTAGGAGCCAGTGAGATCTCAGATGCTTGCAAGCCCCTTAAGAAGCGAAGCAGAGCGTCGACAGATGTGGAGATGGCTTCTTCTCAGTACAGAGACACCTCTGACTCTGACTCTAGAGGCCTCAACGACCCACAGGTAGGCCTAGAAAACATGTACAGAAACACCCCCCACACACACACACACACACACACACACACACACACACACAGAGGAAAATACTGTATTTCTCCTCCACACAAAATATGTATAAACATCAACATGCAGAAGTCAGAATAAACACACAGTATTTACTTGCAGAGATGTTCATAGTGCAACATTTATAAGTCATCTGACCATCATTGTCTCTGTTTTAACTTTGCCTGTTTGCATATTTCTTTATGCATTTTCAGCAATGGGACTTTTTTTACACTCATCACAACTCTAGCTGAAACCTCAGTCTATGAATCAACAAAAGAAATGTGATGCTTGATTTGTCGTAAAGGTGTTTTTTAAAATTTTATTTTTTATGCAAAAATGCAGTGTTTCCAGCTTCTCAAATGTGAATATTTTATAGTTTTCTTTTATAATCGTGATCCGAATATTTCTAGGTTCTGTACTATTGGTTGGACAAAAGACATTATAAATCACCATCATGGCCTCTTGAAAATTGTGATTGGAATGTATCACTATTTGATACATTAATTAATAACGAGAATAATAATTTGTTGCAGACTTGATCGCACCATTTAATAGTCTGGATATTGGCTTACATTTGGTGCATCTGTGCTTTTATGAGACTGAATTCCTTCACAGAAAACGCATCAACACACTCTCTCTTCTTTATCTCACAGGGTTTATTTGGGAAGAGTCTTGATAGTCCAGCAGCAGCAGATGCAGACGCTTCAGATACTCAGTCTGTGGACTCCGGCTTGTCCCGTCTGGATGGCAGCACCGGCAAGAGAGACACCGTCTGCCAGGTCAGCGATGCTCATCATTCATCTCTTTTGTACTCTTTAAAAAGCTTACATGTTCAGTTACATGAACCGTGCGTTTGTGTGTAGATCTGCGAGGTGTACGGAGAGGGCTTGGTGGTGTGTGAAGGTGACTGCAGCAGACAGTTTCACCTGGACTGTCTCGGTCTGACGTCCCTCCCTGAAGGCAGATTCACCTGCTTGGAATGCAGAAATGGTGAGTGCACCAGAATACATTCACATTCACTGTACATCACATCTGTTGTGTTTGGCTCTGTACTATCACTCTCTCACTCTTTTTCTAGGCAATCATCCTTGTTTCAGCTGTAAAACGGCTGGCCGGGAGGTGACGCGCTGCTCTGTGTCTGGATGTGGTTGTTACTACCACGAGGACTGTGTCCGTAAACTCCCGGGCACCACCAGCAGCTCGGAGGGAGGCTTCTGCTGCCCTCAGCACAGCTGCTCTACCTGCTGCCTGGAGAGAGACCTGCAGCGAGCCAGTAAAGGTAAAACCGCCTCGGCTTTGTTTTTCAGCTTCTCTGATTTCCTGTTGGAGTCTGCAGTAGCGCTGGCACTACATCAGCAAAGTGTGAAGAAAGTGTATGTAAAACGAAACCTTAATTTTCCATTACATGTGAGGCTTCTAGCTGATGTTATTGACCAATAGTAAGAAGCTCAAATAATAATGAGTGCAAGGGTCAAGGCTGTACTTCGCTTTTAGCATGAGAGGGAAGTGCAAGAGGAAGAATTGGTGTGTTTTTCTTGATGGAAATTAGATAGACAAAAATTTGCCACTTTTAAAATCTTGCAATACATATCCTGCAGAATATTTGGTGAAACTATTAGAGGAAAATAAAGAAATTGCCATGTTCCTGGAAATGTCTTTTAGATGATCGTGCGATATCTAGAGATATAGAGGTAAGAGGTGCAATTTGTTTGCAACAAAGTTCAGGTATCTTGTGGTTTAAAAATGCCCCTTAAATGCTGAGCTGCTAAAAAAATGTGCCTAGAAAACATTTGTCACAACTGTGACGCCATCAATTAAATGTTTAACCTTTTGACATGAGGCAGCATTGAAGCTGTTTGTCTGATTCTGACCATACTGTAAGTACTACATATGGATAGTATGGATGCATTTTTGCATATTGCTGGAAAGGAAAAGATTTATATTTTATTTTCGCCGCGCGTGTGTGAATTCCAATTAGTAAATGTGTATTTGTGTGGCAGAACTTTAGTTTTTTCTTCTTTCAAGCACACTACCCTGCAGATTCATGTTGGGAACCACTGGTCCAAAACATCAAGTGTGAATGTTAAATGCCGAACCATGTTTTGCGTTTTTTGTTACAGTATTAATAAAAAAAACAAGTAAGTACAATTGAGCAAGTATTAAAAACATAATTTTAACAACAGAAGTCTTGATTGTCTTAGCCATCAAAAAAGTACCAAGTACCAATACTTCTCCCTTCTGATTTCCTTTAATAACAGCTGCAACACAAAGGAATCTGACCTTAATTATTATAAAAACTCGGGAGTGACGGGGAGTAAATCTTTTCGCAGCTCTGTGTGTGTCGCACAGTATCACATCTACATAACTCGTGTGACAGAGTGAGAAGTTCACAAAAAACTTGCACATGTTGTTGAGTGAACACTGAGTCTGAAGCTGAAAATGTCCCCGTTCTCTGCCTCCTGTCCAGGTCGTCTGATGCGTTGTATCCGCTGTCCGGTGGCCTATCACACAGGAGACGGCTGCGTGGCGGCAGGGAGCGTCGCCCTCACCCATCACATAATGATCTGCAGCAGCCACGGCAGCGCCAAGAGGAACGGCCTCCTCACCTCCCCCATCAACGTGGGCTGGTGCTTCCTGTGTGCCAGAGGTAAGCTCTCACCACTGCACACGCTAACGGCCTTCCGGTCATACAGACGTCATTTTTAGCTGTGACCCTGATGCACACAAATGTGGAAGTTCTTAAAGCGATAGTTTTTGGATTTTTCCAGAATGGGGTTGCATGATGTACATGGTTAACATAAGTACCTCATACATCCCCACTTCAAACTAATCTGAACTATCCCTTTAATTTCATCACTCTTCTTACTTGCACTTCACATTGGAGGATCAGCAGGACCGGATCACTCTCCATGATTGTAGTTTTTGCATTTTTTTTTTTTTTTTTAAAGGAATATAACCTTTAAAAATGTTTTACTTTTTATAAAGTCATAACTTCAGTAACATTTCACGAGTAAAAACTGAAACCTCATAAACTTTGTTTGGATAATTTAATCTTTATAATATTACATGTTTGGCATTGTTGTTCACAAATAGCAGAGCTGTGAAATGTAATGTTTGTTTTCCATCACGATACTAATACTATGAATGATCCAGGCTGTTGCACTGCACTCCACTTAGAACAATCCCATCTGTCCTGGATGGTGATGAGGATTTACCTTTTTTCTTTTTTTTTAAAATGACTTTCCACCCGTTTAGATGTGATGTTTTGCCTGTTGAACAATAAGTTGAGTGCACTGTTTGGCCTCTTTCTGTCAGGACAAACTTTATTTTATTTTACTTGTTTCTTCTGTGTGTGCGTGTGTTTGTGTGAGACTGTGAGTGTTTGTTCTTTCTCTTTTTGTAAATTTTGGGTAATTTCGAGTTTGACTGCGGCTCACCCCCGTCTCTTCCTGTGTGTCTTGTGTAGGACTGTTAGTGCAAGACCTTACTGACACCATATTAAGTTCATATGCCTATAAGTCCCACTACCTTCTGACTGAGTCAAATCGTGCTGAGTTGAAATTACCTATGATTCCCTCTCCTTCGTCAGCTACCAAAAAGAATGTTGGGAAAGGTAACTGAACAGTTTTTCTCTTTCTCCTTTTGTCCCACTGGTCTGTGTTTGTGTTGTGCCTGCTCCCCTTTTTGTACGCATCTTTCATTTCAAAGCCTTGAGGTGCAAAGTTAATTAACTGGTTAAACATGCCGTTAATTTTAATGCAGAGTGGCGCCAAGTAACCTCAGCAAAGTTCCCTAACACATTAACAGATAACAGTGGGCCTCCTGCAAGAACAGTTTAGTATTCTTACTAAATATCACCAAACTAAACTTGTTGTATATTGGCCTTTTCACAGCAGACATTTTGACATGTCACAGCAGGAAAAGTACAGGTGTAAATAACAAAGTTAATTAAATGTAGCTACTTCCGTTTCAGCGTCCTGCTATTGTGCATGCTGGCTTACTGTCCCTCTGTCAAGGCTTACTGGGACACTTGAGTAGAACAGAGCAATTGCTAACATTATTACTTATGTTTATAATGTAATTAACACCTGAGTCGTTCCATCCCAACTCACCAAGCGCTCACAGTTCATGTCATGGATTTTATTTTTAAATAAAAAGAATGTGAAAACTTTCATTCATTACATTACATTCATGGGACCCTGCAAAGGAAGTTTGTTGAACTGAACATCCAAGAAACCCTGAGGATAATTTGCAACATGTGTTCATTTAAATAGTTGTCGCTGAATGTTTTACAGTGATCAAATTTATTTAAAAAAATTTAAGTATCTTTAAATTTCAAAAAATAATATCTCCACTAGTTTTCACTTTCTTGCAACCTTTTTCTGTGTAGTATTAATATAGACACACATCTAGAAGTTATTTGGTCTTGCATGAAAAATAGAGTGCCACAGACTGAAGCTGAAAAACCCATTTTTTTAAAAAGATTTTTTTTTTTTTTTATTTCCTTGAAATGATGGGAAATATAATATAATTATTATTGTTGTTATTATTATTATTATTATTATTATTATTATTATACATTTAAAGATGTTATATTACTTCTTCTTGGTGAGTTGGTATGGAATGATCCACCTGTGCTTTTCCGACAATGATGAGTTCAAATGTCTGCTGTGAAGACTTGTTGCTCGTCATAACCTGATGAATATCACCTGTTCACTGCATCATCATAAGCAAAATGACCCCAAATCACAATGTAAGGCTATCTGTTCCTCTTCATTTGGGGACAACTCTCATTCAAGAGTAAAAATAAAAGTCCAGTGTGGGTGGAGATATTGGAGGACAAGAAACAATTAGAAAATATGAATACAGCTGCAAGCGATGTGTCATCAGAGCAGCACTGATAAATAGAAAAATGACTGAGAAATAAAAATGTTGTGATAAATTCTGAACTCAAAGTTCATTTCCGGCAGCCGCGGCCTTCTTCAGCAGGTGGAACTTGCAACTGCGTCACGTGACAATAGGTGGTCATACAACACCCGTCACACTCTGTTGGTGTCGAAGGTGACGTCCCGTTGGAAGTGAACCTTGAGTTAAGAATTTTTTTATCACAGTATGATTTGATTTTGATTGAAAATCCCAGGGTCAAGAACAAACCTCCACATTCAAAGACGAACCGATTTGATGTGGAGTCAGATGCTAAAGAATATCTTGGTAAAGTAAAAGTGATGTCACAGAGATGGATGAGAGAATATTATTCAGCGGAGGATTTTCTAAAACATGCCAATAATATCACAAAATCTTGCCAAATATTTTTGTCGAACTTCTCCGTAAATTGACAAGCCATAATAATTATGTCCTTTGTAGAAATACATTCTAATTTAGTTATTAGTATTTGTTTTTAGTTGATTTCTACGTCATATTTAAACTTGAAAATTAATTTAGATGATTTTGATGGTCAAACAAGCCGTTTTATTCTTCCTGTGGAGAAAGACAGATTATCTGTACACGACTGTACAGTATCTCCTGTACGTGGCATTGAAGAACAAATCTGTCCGTGTGTGTGGTTCTTGCACGAGGCCCATTGTGAGATTTGTTTGTGCTGTGCATGAACAGTCAATCTTGGTATATATCTCTGCAATTAACAAGATATATCAAACGTTCTTTTTTTTGTCTAATTCTCAAGGAGTACAATGTCTCCGCTGGGAAAAAAATTGTCATCGAACCTCCAATACTTAAACTATATTACTGAACTGTGCAGGATGCTCTGGATTAGTTCAGGTTCTGTCTGTGGTTGTGGAGCTTATCACTGCTGGAGGCGCACTGCTTCTCTGCTTCAGCACTCTGGGCTTGTTTTTGATTTTGAAAGGCCTCACCTCTTTATATGCCGACTGCCACTAAGTTTTATTTTTGACTGAAATTTTCAGATGAAATGAAATTTTGCTCACCTCATTTTCTCGAGCTTTGACCTGCCTTGGATGGAATATTCTCTCAATCAGGACTACATTTGATTATTGAGAATAGTGAAATTACTATCTTTTAATGTTGGGATCTAAAGACAACATTTTTTTTTTTTTTTTTTTCAAAATTGCAATTTTATAAAAAATATGATTCCATGCAAGCTGGTCTGTGCAGGATGTGATGTGTGATGGGAAAAGTTTGCTCTACTGGCAGGACTGCATGCCTGCTTTTTGCCAATAATTTTGTTATTTGAGTATAACCCTGATTCATTGTTAACTCGCTGGCTGGTTTTATTCCTGTGCTGCCGCATGTATTTCCCATAGACTGGTCTTGGTACAGTGCTCTGAATCTGATTGCCAGACATGCTGTAACTGCTGCAATAAAAGTTATAACTGACCTGAGATCCCCATACAAAGGTTTCAGTCTTTTTCATGCAGTACGGCTGTCATAGGAGCCTCCACTCAAGCAAAAAAAGCTCCTGCTGGCCTTAGTTTTTCCTTTCAGAATAATGCCCAGATGTTTTTATGGTAGCTTTTTAGATAAAAATGTTTTCCCTACAAAGACACTATTTTCATATCACACTAAATGTTGGAGAACCACAACTTGTTGTATTTGTAGTAGTTATACTTTTATTAGGCTTGTCTGCAAATGAGATTCAGAGTTTGTCCAGGTTTTAAGGTGCATCACCTAATCATACACTCCTCCTCTCTTTGCATACCCATTTCCCACAACGCATGCACACACACACACACACACACACACACACACACACACACACACACAC
>CALSCE010000020.1:2172171-2191751 GCA_943593645.1 Bovichtus variegatus | reverse complement strand
CACACACACACACACACACACACACACACACACACACACACACACACCTATACAAATGTAGGAGGCAAGTTGCTGTGCTGCGACACATGCCCGGCTTCCTTCCACCCGGAGTGTCTGGAGATGGAGATGCCGGAGGGGGCGTGGTCCTGCAGTGATTGCAGGGCGGGGAAGAAACCTCACTACAAACAAATTGTCTGGGTCAAACTGGGCAACTACAGGTACGCAGGGAGCACTGGTTATAGACTGCTGAGGCTTGTGCATCTGTCAGTTTATGGTACGGTTACATGGTATCTTGTGATATTCTATATTTTTCTTGTCATCAAAAACATCCCATGAAAAGACCAGTTGGAACAGATTTTTGGCTGAGAACCACAGACGGGCCAGGGACGAACATATTGTTGGTATTTTTTATAGCATTAGATATATAAAAATATATACAAAGATATCGAATATCAATTCGGTATACACGTAGGAATTATACCTTTCCTTTTAGAAAAAGTATGGTATTGTTAATCTTTTTTTTTTTTTGCTGTAAATTGTATTTATTTTTCATTTTTTTTAAATGATCTTTATTTACCTTTTTTGCTTTTTAAAATTTTTTTTTTTTTTATTAAATCAATGAACTTTTACTTATATTTTTAATATCAGTTTTGCTATCGCTTTATTTCATTTTTGTTTATTTCAATTTTTTCATCTTTTTGTTTGCATTAGTCTTTTTTACTTAATATTATCACTATGACTATCTCTCTATCTCTCCATTTATAGAAGTATCATCCTAAATGTACATTTACTTAAATTGAACTGAGGATTCATGTATGTCTTATTGTTTAAGTTCAGTGCAACAAATTTGCTTTGCTCCTCACACTGAATGAGGATGTGATATTATAGATGCAGATATTCAGGAATTCCTTAGCGAGCACAGCATTGGTTTCCTGTTGCACACAGACTGCGTGACTGCTTATCAATATATACAGTATATGCCGCAGTTTATTGTCTGCAGGGATGGAACTAGATTAAAATGTGGTAATGGGACACCATTTTAAGAAAAAATTATGTGCCTAAAAAACACCTTTCTATTAGCCCAACATGCAGATCTTATAGGTCAGAGAGCTGAGATTTTGAAAACAATTTTTGTTGCCAGAAACAAATTCTGAAAAATTGTCATCCACCTAAGTTTCATTAAGAAAGAATGAGAAGCATTGTAAATGTTTGAGAAGTTTCAAAAGTGTGATGCTACCCTCAGGCTATGATAACTTTAGAAGATGTTTTATGATTTGTTTTTCACCACACTTTGTTCTGTCCTCACTATTCAATGTCCTGGCCCCGTTTCCCTTGCAGGTGGTGGCCAGCGGAGATCTGCAACCCTCGCCTAGTGCCATCAAACATTCAGAGCCTTCGGCACGATGTCGGCGACTTCCCTGTCTTCTTCTTTGGCTCCCACGACTACTACTGGATCAACCAGGGCCGCGTCTTCCCCTACGTGGAGAATGACAAGAACTTTGTCACGGGTCAGATCAACATCAACAAAACCTTCAAGAAAGGTGATTTCTTCCTAAAAAGTTTCCTCGTACTTCAAGACAAATCAGTTGTGATTTCATCCTTTTTAACGACGCAGGAAAGGATGAATCTCTGAGATGTTTTTGGTGTGTTTTTTTTTTTTAGCTCTGGAAGAAGCTGCTCGGCGGTTTCAGGAGCTTAAGGCACAGAGGGAGAGCAGGGAGGCTCTAGAGCAGGAACGCAACTCTCGCAAACCTCCACCCTACAAACTCATCAAGGTAATGTCATTTTAACATCTCACTTAAGACTAATAACCCAACAATTGTATACGTTGATGTTCTATTCAATAAGTCCTTTGTGTCTTGACCGATTCTATGAGTGTTTTCTTTCATTAGTCCAACAAACCAGTGGGGAAAGTGCAGGTGCACGTAGCTGACTTGTCGGAAATCCCACGATGCAACTGCAGACCAACAGATGAGCATCCTTGCAGCCTTCACTCTCAGTGTCTCAACCGCATGCTGCAGTATGAGTGTCATCCACAGGTCCGCGTGCATATCTGTTCCTTAGTTCATTTTTTTAACAATAAAACCATCCATGAGAAATCACACCTCCCAACTTCTTACCTTTTTATGTTGTTGTTGTCAGGTGTGTCCTGCAGGAGAAAGTTGTGAGAACCAGTGTTTCTCCAAGCGGCTGTATGCAGAGACAGAAGTGATAAAGACGGACTGCCGTGGCTGGGGCCTCAGGACCAACCAGGCTCTCAGGAAGGTCAGTGTTGAGTTCAATCCTTTCACCCAAAACAGCATCAACGTGTCTTTATAATGGCTTAACTATCAAGCTTTTTTCTTAACCCGCTTCCTATAATATAATCAGATATACAAAAAGCAGAAACACTGCAGCGTGACCCGAGTTATGTTCCTATTCTTAGATTAAGATTTATTTTAGATATTATTTAGTATATACATGTTTATGTTTTCTTTGTCCATTTAAATGCATTATTTATTTATTTTATCCTTTCTATTTTTGTATTTGCTTATTTTTAATACTGTTCCAATCTCAAAATAAAACCCTATATCTTTCTATATCATCTGTGAATGTACATGAATATCATTTTACAATTATTTCACTCAACAATATGCTGTATGTATAATCTTCTTTGGCTCTATACAAATATTTGAATAATTAAGTACTTTTGATGAATTAAATGAAAATTCGAAGCATTCAGGCGTCATTAGGGCAGCTACAGTTTCAGATGTAAGCTTGTGTGAAAGATGTTCATCCACACTCTGACTAATTGTAAGTCATTTTAAATGAGTGTGGAAGTAATGTGCCGTTTGTTGTTTCCTCCAGGGTGACTTTGTGACGGAGTATGTGGGAGAGGTGATCGACTCAGAGGAGTGCCAGCAGCGAATCAAACGCGCTCATGAAAATCACGTGGCCAACTTCTACATGCTCACCCTCACCAAGGTAACATCGGTGACGCCGATAAACGTTGTACAGAGGAGAGACCTCTACCAAGCATTTCTTAAACCTTGCTCTCCTAATGTCTGTCATTCTTCGTAGGATCGTGTGATAGACGCCGGCCCAAAAGGAAACTCGTCTCGGTTTATGAACCACAGCTGCAGCCCAAACTGTGAAACACAGAAGTGGACGGTAAACGGAGACGTTCGCATCGGACTCTTCACCCTCTGTGATATCGAGGCTGGTGAGTTCACATAGAAACATAACACACGCATATAAACTTAAAATAGTTTAAAATGTTCAATTAGTTTTGATTTTAGTTTATATTTTTAAGATTAGTTTTGAGGAAGTTTTAGTTTTACAGTAGTTTAAGTTTGTTTTTGTTAGGGCAAGGTATAATGTCTTCGAAGTATGTGGCTTTTTAAATCATGTTGTTGTTTTTTAATTCTACAAGACAAACTGCATGCGGAAAATTGGGATTAATTGTGAAGCAATTGCGGCAGATTGACATCACCTGGAATATCAAGTCTGTTCAGTTTCTGTGGTTCAATGTCACGAGAGTTGACAGAAATTCATGCTGTTATATATTATAGCTAAAAAACTGAAATGAAAAATAAAACATTTTATTTGTATTAGTTTTTTAACCAGACAATATCGTTTCAGTTTAGTTTTATTTTTTTCTTAAAGGATCTAGTTTTTATTGAGATTCAGTTTACGACCCTTTTATACGTTTCATGCACTCGAAGGGAGCAAGATGATGCATTTAATGTGAATCTTGTCTCTGGTGTTCCCGCAGATACAGAGCTGACGTTCAACTACAACCTGCACTGTGTGGGAAACAGGAGATCGTCTTGTCACTGTGGATCAGACAACTGCTCTGGATTCCTGGGGGTGCAGCCAACGGTTAGCACGTCGACCTCTCGGCGTCAGCAATCCAGTTCTACAGCAAACCTGACTTTAGAAGCTGTGTCTGACACCATTTCGTCTTTTTATAATTTTCTTTCAGAGTGCTGTAGTGATGGAGAAAGAGGAGAAGGCCAGGAATGCCAAGCTGAAGCCGAAGAAGCGGAAGCTGCGGCTGGAAGGCAAACACACGCACGAATACTTCTGTTTTTGCTGCGGAGAGGGAGGCGAGCTGGTGATGTGTGACAGAAAGGACTGTCCGAAAGCGTACCATCTGCTGTGTCTCAACCTCACCAAGCCGCCATACGGTAATGACGCAATGAGCTAGTATGTTTGTGTGTAAACTGTTTAAATCTGTCAGTGCACAATGTAAAAATCGTGCTGTTTACAGATATTTTTCATGCTCATTTCACCTGATTTCAGCAGCATAATGTACCTGCTGTGATGCTGCAGACATCTAAAAAAAAAAAAACACTCCCTTATTGATGCCTATCCCAAATTATTACTAAAAGAAAACTACTACTTACTACAACCCAACATAACTTCTTTCAACATGTGTACCAAACTTTTTTGGTTTGTGACATCTCCAATCAGGCAATGTCTACTTGCAATGTCTTGTAAACCCTTTAAACTAAATAATGTATAATTGTGACCCCTTGTCACTGGTCGCATTGTCCAGTGGTTATGACCAGTTCAACCAAAAAGTAGTTATTTTTTCTTCTTCTTGTTTTACCTGAGTAATGCATTGTTGGAGACCCGAGAGAGGCTATAAACTAGAACTAGCAGTCGGTCCATGTTCTTGCATCCCTACATTGGCTTCCTGTGAAATTCAGAATAAATGACAAGATCCTGTTGATTACATATAAGGTACTGCAGGAATTTGTCCCCAGTCGCTAAACTTCTCGACCACTCCAATGTTCCAATCTTGGCCTTTTATCCATCCCCTGCTCCAAATGCAAAACAAAAGGTGATCGCGCCTTCTCTGTGATAGCCCCACCACTCTGGGATCTTCCCCAATCTGTCAGATTGGTGTTTTACCATCTTCATCATCAAGCGTTGTATATTTTTTGTTTGTTCTAGTTTGGTCTGTCTCTCATTGTTCTTTGTTTTATATTGTAACTTATTTTTTACTTTTTTACGACCCCTAAGGTTGATCCTTTAGTGGGTTCTAGACCCACAGGTTTGAAACGATAATGATCTCTGTGTCTGTCTGCAGGACGTTGGGAATGTCCTTGGCATGACTGCAGCGTTTGTGGTGTCCCGGCCTCGTCTGTTTGTGACTTCTGCCCTCGTTCGTTCTGCCGTGATCACGAGGCGGGGGCGCTCACTTCCTCTTCGCTTGAAGGCCGCCCCTGTTGCTCCAGTCACAACCCCGTCAGTCCCCTGGGCTCCAACTCCAGTTTGAGCCAGCCACGTCACTCCGCTCTGAGCCCCATCAGCGTCAAAGAGGAGCCAGAGCCTGAGCCGGACCAGCCGGCTTCAGAGTGAAACCGCAGCTCTCTCAATACCTCAGTCCCTGTAGAGTGCGCTCCTGGGCTCCGATCCACCTCTGATCTGAAGCAGTGCACGACCAAAGGGAATACAGTGCTTTTTGACCAGTGCGATGGCCGAGCCGAGACACACCGACGAACAGCTTGACGCTGTTTGCGGCGAGCGCAGAGCAACTGGAGTGACCAGGCATCATTGTGCGCCTTTTTCCCTCCTCTCTTGCCATAAAACACCACTGACACTCTCTACAGCTCGCCTGCGCCCATCGGAGGGCCACCACCTCATTATGGTTCTTTTTGGTTTTATTTTTACAGCTGTGGAAATTTTTTGTGTTGTCACGTCGTCAGATACCGGCACTTTGCAGAACTCAACGACCGAGGTGGAGGGAGAGGCTGAGAGAAGAGATGTGCAGCTGCTCCTCTCCTTGTTTACCTGCTGTAAGCCGTGGTCGGCGTCTCACACACAGGATGGCTGTACGGAGACGAGCCAGCCTTTCTCCTCCTTCTCCACAGCCAATCATCACTCCAGACGTCATCGTATTTATTTCTTCTTCTTCTTCTTCTTCTTCTTCTTCTTCTTCTTCTTCTTGGAGGGAAAAAAAGGGGGGAAATGACCGATTTTGTGCAATTCTTTTCAAATACACTACATTCCAACCTTCCTTAGACATGATTTTAATATACTTATGGGTATAGATGAATATAATTATATACAGTATCTATGTTTGTTAATGTTTACAGACAGATTCTCTCACTTCATCTCGGTGAGTGGTTGTATTATGTTTGTTTGTTTAGGTGTTAAGCATTACGCAGACCTCCTTGTGAAAATAGTCCTATTAAGGTGAAATATAATGGTATATAGTGTAATGGTATGACATTACAGAAGTACTTGTGATTTTCATATTGCCAGTCTCACTCGCCATTGTGTACATAATTGGCTCATAATATTGTAAAGTACGTAAAGATCAGGAGGGACGGAGCCTCGCCTCTCTGGTTGTTCCTGGAAGAAGGAAATGCTTTTTTAAAACAACAAGACAGATCCTTTTTTATTTTCTTTTTCGATAAAGTTCCCACATTTCCTCCGAGCAGTTACTGTTATTTGTATTGTAGATGGAGGGGCTCAGCTTGTGATCACTGGTGCTGTCTTAAAGTATTGTTATTCAGCCTTAAGTTTGATTCTGGCTGTTGTAACTACTGCCCAGAATGCAGTCCATTTCAGTAACGTTGTGTACTGTGACCGCTTCGAAGCTTGTTTTTGTTTCCGTTTTTTGTTTTGCCAAACTTTTCTGAAAAGCACTTTTACACGGCTTGTCGCTACACAATTTAGCTAGGTCATACATATACAGAAATGTATATTAAAAGAACATAAGACAAGTGTTTCAAAATGGATACCTCTTCTTCTTGTAGTAACGTCGGAATTAAAACTGTGTTGTAACTTTTTCCTCTCGGTCAGAAACGTGGTGAGTTGCTGGGCGTGTTTTTTTTTTTTTTTTTTTTTGAGGAAAGTGGTTTAAATACTGCTAGTTTCTTTTGGCACAAGTAGGAATGACTGCCAGCCTGGCCTCGTACAGAAAAGTCCACGGTGTCCTCGAGAGGCACTTTTTAATTTTCCACCTGGAGAACATCCTCAAGGCTGGGCTTTATCTAAAGACGTAATGGTATAACAATAGTCCAGTCCAGTATGATGTACAAATACAAACTTCTGTACAGTGTTTTTAAATCTCTCATCTGTCAAATCCAAATTTTTTGTATTTATTGCACCACATTTTATACCAATTTCTTTTTCAAACACCAGTGCAGTAATTTGTCTCCCTCTCCACCACGGTGTAAGTGAAATAGACTATTTAAAAAACATGGGGAGTTTTACATAATATATCTGTATTTAGTCATTGCATATGTTTTTTGTTATTTTTACATTTGGTGTAATGATTCCACACTTTGGTAACAGCCGCTGCTCATTGACCTGTATCGTGACTCACTGTAATTGGTGTTAAAGCAGGGTGAAGCAGTCCAATATAGGAATGTAAAGTTTCAGTTTCAGAACAGTGTTCGTGCGTTGTTTTTTTTAAAGCCTGGACTCAAGGAAGTTTATCTGTAAAACTGTATCACAGCCTTTTGCTTGTGATTCTGTTTGTTTGCGTTTTCTGCCCCTAAATTCTTCTTTTGTTTTTTTTTTTAAGTCTCCCGTCGTGGTGGGTGTTAAAAGTCGAGCCACAGGGTAAAACTGTGCCAATGTTTCCAAATGATTTCAGTTAATTTAGTGTCTCTTCGAATGGAGAGAGTACATACCCCCAGTCTCTAGTTAATTAGGTACACAGGGCTAAAGCGAACATGCAGTCTAACACAACGGTAAATGCAATAAATCCTACCTTTTTTAGACATGTTGATTCAATTGTGTGATCATTTTGGAGGCTGTAGCTTGTGGTGCTGTTGTATTGTATTGTGTTTTACTGATGGGCGTTTCTAATATTTATTCTACTCTCATTGATATAAATATGGTGGATAAGATATAAGAGCGGCTTCTCTGTATAATGCAATACAATTCAACAGTACCACAAACTACATCCTCCAAAATGATCATACTGTTGAATCAACACCTCGATAAAAGTGTTTTAACAAGAACTGAACATTATAACCTTCATGACGGTAGGATTTATTGCATTGGTTGTGGTGTTGGACTGAATTTGTTTCAGCTCTGTGTACCTAATAAACTGAGTGTACATTGTGAACAAAAAAGACTAAGGAAAGGGTAAATGGGGAGCCATTGAATGCAGAAAAGTGAGAAAATTCCAGACATGATTTAAGATTTAAAAATGATTTATAAAAAAAAAATAATAATTAAAAAAAAAAAAAAAGACTTCTCGTGTCAAACTGCACATCATTCTGCACAGTTGAGGTCAAACAATTAAGGAAAGTAACATAAGCCAAAACACATGTTTGAGTGGAGGAGGACTTTAATATGCTAAGTATATGCACATAATACATAACCCAGGCACTTAATCGGATAAAGAACGCAGAAAAAGGCTTTGACTCCTTTCTTTTCACTCTTCTGCACTCAACAGCTGCTCGTCTTTTGTCTTTCTCTTATTACTGACCCTTTTTAAGAAGCCTTTTTTTTTTTTTTTTTGGTGGATTCCTGAAAAAAAGACTAAACTTTATTTTTAAAATTCTTGCTGCTCCCAAATTTGCCAAACTCAGAGACACATTGTTGTTCACTATCAGGTTGGTGCATCATTAGGGTCACTTTACTTACGAACTCAAAACGGTCTGCTTGTCTAAACTTGAATTTAATTTTTTTTATTTATTGATGCATTAACTTTTTTTTTTTTTTTTTTTACAGGATTCATACATGTGTGATTATCAGATCACATGCATCCTTGATTTTTGTGTTTGTGACTTTAGAGAAAATATGTGACTGATGAGTTGTGATTATATCACTGGTCTTAAAGTCCTTTTTTTTTTTTTTTTTTCAAGGTGACTGAAATGCATGCTTCCAACATCAGACACTGGTTTAATCCACTTCAGTCTTTAGATGCCTTTGTTTTTGTGTTCCTTTGTGTGTTTTTTTACCATGTTGCACAGAGATCGTGCAACAGCCTTTATTTTTCTGCACTTGCAGATCGCATGATCATGAATTACTTTGTGCCAGTTTGTCCTCTCTTGCCCCTCTCACCTGATGCAGCAGCAGTATTACGTATGCCTCATTTAAGTGTCCCAGCGTGCGTCATTTCATTCACTTAAAATACTCTGATGTATGTTTTGTTGGTTTGTTCTCATTGTAGTGCCCACATTAGTTTAAAAAAAAAAAAAAAAAAAAGAGATAGCATGTTTGTTCTCATTTAAGTGACCCTTAAATGCACCTGCGGAAGATTTTTGAGGAGGAAGTGTCCAGGATTATTATTTTTTTATATACACTTAAATTTATGATGCCCCCCCATTGTATGTCAAAGGGTATGTTTCAGTTCACTGTGACGTCTTTTGTTTTTTGTGCAATGTTGCCGACTAACTCTTTTAATTGACATACTGTCAGAGGAGAAATAGTGTTTGAATAAATAAATAAATTCACCTTCATAAGCACTCATCTCTTTTTACTTGTAATAAAATTACTTACAGTAACTCTAACTGGGGTCATATCTATCTCTCTTGGTGTTGCTTCAATTAAAACGTGGATGAACACAAAAGACCATGTTGATTACTGTTCGACCTGTGTTACTGCATACTGCATATTGTTGAAGAACTTGTAAATAGTTTGCATTGAACTTGCATAGAATCATGTTACTGTGGCGTGCTCTTTTTGCTTGTACAATTCTGCTTCTAAATGTGTGTGACTGTTGAGACGACACTCTTTTTGTACATGACTGTCTTTTTATTTGAGAATATTGATTCTGTCCTTTTTCATTCTAAAGTTGAGTTTAAAGAGTTCAGACATGCCTGAAGTTTGACTTTAATAAAGCTGTACTCTGTCTCAGTGAAACGCTCTCACTGTATGGGATTTATTTCAACTACTTTGAAATAAAATTGAAACTTGTTGGAAAAAACATGAAGTTAAATCGAAATAATGTTGATTCCAAGCTAAGTACAAATAAGACAATTCATAATTATCTTGTGTGTAAATGATGAGGGATTTACCTAAATAGAGTACTACCTAAGGTAAATGTAGATGTGTGTTAATGTATACTGTGAAGTGTCAGGACATTCACATATTTATGATAATCAGAAATAAAGTAACTTAAAACGTCAACACTTTGTGGAAATAGAGGAACAAGCAAGTTTAATTGATTTGACGGGAAAACAAAATCTCATTCATTCTAGAGGGTTGTAAGTGACGTGGCTTTTTGCATCCACGTGTCAAGGCAGATAAAACTACCTACACGACCATTTCCGGTTTGTAAAGGTTCACACATCTCCCGCATTGTCTCTAAAATACCCGGTTTTTGATTTAAGTTATTAATTTAAGTATACTTCAGTGTATATGGAATAAAAAACTGAATGTATTTTTTAAACTCTTATAGTAAAACGGCAAGCTCATTTAATCTATAGGGCCTAACATAGTCTAATACTTACAAGCTTGCAGTATGAATCTGCTTATGCAAAGACTATGGCAATAATAACTGATAAATATTGAGTAATCTAAATATTTGTTGCAGGGTATCAAGTAGTAAACAAATGTACAACATTAATCAAACGCTCCACACAACTTCACTGACTGTCACGTCAAGATGTATTTAAAACACACTTCACAAGATACAATAAAAGAAAGTGCTAATACACATTGATCAATTCTAAGAGTAAGGTAATTAATTTACTCTCAACTAAATTGTACTGGTTAACTGATAATAATTCCTAGAAAAATATATAACTGAATTTGATTTGTTCAGGCTTCTGCTTGTCTCCTAGAATATAACTATAATTGTATATTGATGTGTTGCATGTATCTACTCAAACTAGAGTTGATATGATAATATTTAGAAATAAAATGTCTATATCTGTTTCATCTACTGATAAAAAAAACTGAGTGAGGTGGTTGAAACCTCAAGAACAAGCATTTAAGTGGATCTTGATCGAGATTATTCTCTCAAATTACATTTCTACCTTTAAATACATACTTTTATTTTGAAAATCCTGAACCAGAAGTAGCTTAGTGTAGCCGTTAGCTTCACGCAGCGCTCATCTCCTCCGTGGCATCTTTTAAGTCCTCAAATGTGCGACTTCCATTGGCCGCAGAAACAGAGGATGTGGAGGCCTGATTCACGTTAACGGCACGCGTTAATACGAGGATGAAGAGATAAAATAACGACCTGTCAAAGGTTAGTAACGGAGCCGGGATTCCCTTTTTTGACAACGCGGAAATGGGCCAGATGTCTTGTTTGACAGATGTTGCTAACTAGCTTAGCTTAGTCTGCTAACATCTTGTTTCTACATCACACAGGCACTAAATGTTGTTTTTGTTCTGTGTACTGACAGAAGCCGTACATTTGATATTGTTTTTGTAAAAAAAAACAAAAACAACTGGCTTAATGTAAGCTTAATGTAAGCTTTTAAAAATGTGTGCATCACCTGGGAGAGGAGGGCACAGGTGCAGCATGATGGCCTTTTATATAACGTTTTAGACCTGGAAGATACTCAACGTTATCTTTACTAATGTTTCACCAGCTATATATACGAAGTAAAAGTGGTGGAGATACTTTGTAGAAAGGAGAATATTTTCCTTATTTGTACGGTTTTGGGTAGTTTTTCCCTTCTTTGTAGAGACAGAGAGAGAAGTATTTAAGACACGGGTCAATAACAACTGCTAATGCGGGATTGTAAAGCTCATTCAGAAATGGTGTGTGGTTTTACATTTGACTGTGATTTTAAATGTTTTTCTCAAGACCACTAGGATATTTTCCCCTTTTTCTTTTTTAGCACAAGGACAATATACAAAACAAGACAAGGAATTACTATTCAAAGATGAATGATGGAATTCAATCAAAAAAGGTGGAAATGATGCTACAACACAATCGGACACCAACAATAAACGACAGAGATACCAGATGTAGATGTATACACTTTTTTTTAGCCTTTTTAAAATTAATTTTCTATCATATTTCAGCGATTTACAGTATTAAGCAAAATTGTGAAAAAGGGAATAATGCCTTTATGAATATGATATTTACCCAAAATAATCACAAGATTAACTGAAAATTTATAATATAATAAATAATTATCTGAAATGCAAGTTATTTTGCCCCTCTTTACACTGACACCTGTAAAACATGTTCTAACTCAGGAGCATCAAACTTTTTTATAAACTCTGTGTAAGAGGGAAAAAAGCCAGGTTTATAGGCTTATATATCTGCCCATCCAACATATCGGCCAATATTAACTGTTACAGTATATCAACAGCCTGTCCACCCTGCTGCCATCTGACAAGCGATACAAAAGTATATAAAGCATAAAGGGACTACAGTTGCATTTTGTTATGCAACCCTGTGTTGTACATTGACAATAAATGAACCTTGAACCTCTATCAGTATCAGTGTATATGTTGGTCGATAAGTAATGGGAGCTTTCAGTACAGAGATGCAGAAGATGTTCTTCTTATATCTTAGTTTGTACTCCAAAGTTTATTTTTCAACTGCAAAATTCCGTACATATCTCGGTCACAGCTCTTTAATAACCAAATTCACAGGATCCCTATCAAAAATGTTTGTAAATGTATAAAAATTAATATTTGCTGATATGTCGGCATTGGATTTTTAAACTCCAATAACAATATTCATATTGTTCTCAAAAATCTGTCTATACAGGAAACTGTCATACATATCCCACCCTGACAAAACAACATGAGTATCAGGAAGATGTCAGTTGAGTTTTTAATAGGTCTGTCAGGCAAAATGACTAAATACACTTTTTAGAGCAAAACTGGTTTACTCTTTTCTTCAGATAATCCATCAGGATTATAGAGAGAAGATATTTCTACTATTTGATGAATGTGTCCACGTATAAGTATAAGTAAGTATATAGTAATAATTAGATACAATGTTTTTCACACTCGCAATCTCTTTTACTAATGAAATATCCGCTGACCACCCATTAGAGGTTATTTTCCCTTTCAACTCCCAAATAAAATGTAATAAATTTAAACTCGGCTCTTCATTTGTTTTCTAGTCCCAGTTAAGTTCAATGAAAGCAGAGTGATGATGTTTGCTGTTGACTGAAGTCCACTCCAAGAAACAAAATGAAGAGGAGGCTGCTTCGCGGTTTCCTGTCGGAAATTTCCATCCGGATGGCGCTGTTACTCGTGTTCCTGTAAGTATATCCAACTTTGAATCATATGCAACATTGCTTTATGGATCTATTATGTTAAAGGCAGGCATTGTTTTAAATGATGGGAAAACAAACATGGCTCTTCATGTGTTGGTGTAGTGTGACGGAGCAGCTTCCTCCTTTCTACCGTGAGATCCAGCCAGAGGAGATGTGGTTGTATAAATTCCATCGTGTGGAGAGAGACCACGTACCCACCTCTCTCATGTTTGTGAGTTTCATGTCTGCACGCCTCTGAGTTCAAATGGAACATAATAAATCCCTCAGTTCAGTTTTTTCACCTCACCCTTCACAACAATCAGTATGTCTGACCTCACTTCCCTCCTCTTACTGTGTTTAAACGACCATTACAATGTTTATTTTTAGCGCTTCAATCACAGTTAACATCACTTTGACACTTTCACCATTCTCCAAAGCAAATCATACATTTTTTTACATTCATTCCCCACCTTCCACACAACCACTGGTTTCGTTACAGTTTGAAAATCATTTCACAAGGACAAGATTTAAGATGAGATCATCTACCACAGTTTCACCCTCTTTATTTGTGTCAAAAACTTCAGTGTCATTGTGATAAAGCACTATGCAGTACTCCTCAGTAAGAACACGACTTCAGAAGAGATGGTGGACATACAGTAAATGCTCACAGTATTGCCATAGATTTAGATTTCACTTTCACAAGTCTCTGCCAGTTGATTTTCTTTCCGTACCGAATTAAACGGAAATCAGCGGCCATCTGAAAAGTCATTACAAAAAACTAGTGTGTACTGACAGACATTAATTTGGCTTTAAGTTGTTATACTCTTTTCTTTCGATTAGAGCGTGGCGGTTTTCACCCCGCTGATTGTAATCCTGGTTTTCACCTTCCTGAAGAAGTCAGAGCGAGGAGATCTGAAGGAGGCCTCCATGGGTAAGAAAGAAGAATGTTTTTTCACATTAAAATGAAAATGTTAACAACAATTTTGCTCTTTCTCACGATTGTTTCCTGTTTCTCTTGTCCTCCAGCTGTGACTTTGACTCTTGTGCTGAACGGAGTTTTCACCAACGCCATCAAGCTTGTTGTTGGCAGGTAATAGATGTACACAAACAAAGCAGATGATAATGAAACGCAGTGTTACTGTGGATAAAAGCCTAAATCTGCCCTCTCTGTGTTTGTCCCCGCCTCAGGCCTCGGCCAGACTTCTTCTATCGCTGTTTTCCAGACGGTCAGATGAACCTGGAGTTGCGCTGCAGCGGTGACCCAGATGTGGTCATGGAGGGCAGGAAGAGCTTTCCCAGCGGGCACTCTTCCTGTAAGGACCTTTTATGGTTGATTATGCCTCAGTAGCTGGTACATTTTCATCAGTAGGCAACAAGGAAAAACAACAATTGCACAGAGTGAGGCAGGAGGGCATATCATATCTGAAAATAGATGTATGTAAGTGTATTTTAGCCTCCAGGCTCTAATTTTGTTATCTGCGAAAGAGAGCATCCCACGTTACTCTTAAAGGGACAATTCACCCCAAATCTTGAGTAACTGGGTCATGACTTCTGGAAAGAGACTTTGCTGTTGAGTTTTTCAAATGTATTTGTTGGCGCTTTGAGCACCACAAGCAGAAGGACATCCAGCTCCATTATATTTGAGAGAAGGCAGACATCTCTACGGCCGGTATCTCCAACACTCTGCAACTCGCACCAAAACAATCTAGATTGATAAATAGCACTACAGGTAAGAGGAAAATGTTTCAGGGTGAACTGTCCCTTTTTAAAAAGCATCTCCATCTTGCTTGCCCCTTCTCTTTTTGTTGTTTTCTTTTCAAGTTCTCTTCGTTTCGGTATAAGACTTCCTCTGGCTCTGATCACCCTTTCGATTCTTTCTCCTCGGCCCCAGTTGCCTTTGCAGGTTTGGGTTTCACAGCGCTGTACGTCGCAGGAAAGCTGCGCTGCTTCAATGCAGCGGGCCAAGGCAGAGCATGGCGGCTGTGTGCCTTCCTCACACCTTTACTCATTGCGACTGTGATCGCCCTCTCCAGAACCTGCGACTACAAACACCACTGGCAAGGTCAGAGTCACAGAGATGCTCAGAATGATGCATCGTGTGAAAAACAAAACCATTTTGCATGTAATTGGTGACCGGTAGCAGTAGATTTTGGTTTAGAGGGACACAGGGAAAGATGTCAACACGATTGACTGGTAACGATTGATGGGATAATTTAAATGTTTTCCATGTCTATCGAAGAATTATGACCATTTGTCACCTTTTATGTGGACTTTTTTTTCTGGTGAAAAATGGTGGATATTTCATACAGTAAAAAAATTCATTTGAATACATTTGAAATTTTTTGAGTCTCAAGTTTGAGAAGTTTATTCCAGATGGAAAAGCTCTTGAAATTCGATGCATTTTTATAGGAGAGAAAAAGATCACTTTATACAAACTGTCCATATTGTATGGACTCTCCTTTGCAAGCTCATTTGAAAAAAGGAACCATAATAGTTCCCCTTTTTATCTGTAAAACATTAGCTTAACCTGGAAGAAATAAAATTAAAATAACAGCAAATGTTATCATGGAAAGATATTTTACACAAGGAACCTATAAAACTAACATGAACAAAGCTTGTGAGCCAATTTGGGTTCTGTATTGTGTCCACGTTGTTCTCAGATTTATGGAGCCTCGGTGTAGTTCAGGCACAGAAGTCATTTTCCATACAGCCTCAAATCATGTATGCCCTCGACCTCTCTCACAATAGGCAGTCCGTATAAACATTTGGAGCTCATTCAGTCCTCCGCATACAACAACACTGAGCTCTGCGTCCTCGCTGCTACTCAGAAATTCAACTCCCTCCACGTCCCCAGCCTCCGCGTTTCCAAGCGGTGTTATTGTTGCCGCCGCTGTTGCAAAGACAACCGCATCTCTTTCTGTTTTCCTCAGGGTCTGCTACTGGAGACACATTTAGTGACTTATTCAGACCTTAAGGGAAAAAGCAAGAAATATGTTCAAATATATTATATTGCAATTCAGAGTAATCGCAGTCCACGCCAACAGCACAGGGTCGCTCCCTTGCTGCAACAACACAACCACTAAGCTCTATGCAAATGAATGTGCGATGATGTTGCCAATATGCAAATGAGCATATGACTGCGATGATTGCTACTTTTAGAGTTTGTGATAGCTCCTTTCATTGGAAAAGAGCTGGCAGCCCTTCACAGGACACCCTGCATTTTGTCCTCCACATCTTTGTGTCGTAAATCGAGCCTTCATTTTGCTGGAGATCGTACCCGGTGGCAGACAGAGTTGCATAGTGAAAGCGACGCTTATAGGAACCAAACTAAACGTCAATGGTGTCATTATTCTATAGCCATTAGATTGTGCAATTAACATTTACTTCATAATGATGAGCTGTTGGAGGGAGTCTGAGATCTAACGACGGCTTCTCTGTAATTGTTGTGAATACGAAGAGTTCTTTAAGTTTTAAGTTGATTTGAATCTCATAACCTTAAATAGATCTCTCTTAGGGTTGACATTCTCCCAAAAAGGTAAATATATAAAATATAGAAAGCATTCATGTGAAGCTGTCAGATCTAACTGCGTGTGCGTGTGTTTTATCTTGTCTTGTCTCTCCTCCCTGTAGATGTGTTAGTGGGATCTCTGCTGGGTCTCACCTTCGCCTGGCTGTGTTACAGACAGCACTACCCTCCTCTTCAGGACGCTGACTGCCACAGACCTCTGCGTCACAGAGAGACTGTTCCCGCCGCACAGGAGCGCAAGCTGGCCAACTCCAACTACATCCTGCCCCTGTAGAACAGCTGTAGCTGTTACTGGTGTCATTCATAACGGGTTACATGGTAATCTTTCTAGTTCTGGTTTTCACACCCTTAGGGCTGAGCAGTTTATCAATATTTATTATTTATCGTCAATCATTGTAACTGTATTGTGGGATTTGTTTTGTATGGTGACACATGGTTTATTTTCAGAACTAAAATAACTAATGACACATTTCTTCTGAATGGTTTCTGAAACACTTGAGAGTTGCTGCAACTCCAGTTTAGCGACTACAAAAACAACTTGAACTGTGGGTTTCCCAACATAAACAAACATCATTACCTTTAACAGTTATCAACATTGGAGGGCTTGGTGGATACCTTGTCATGTTTCATTTTCCATCAGGCCCAGCCCGACACACCCTTTGTATTGTGCCTCTAGATCACATAACTTTAAATACTCACAACAGCTGAGCAGGTCAACAACACAAGCACTGCACCAATAGTCCACTGCCCATCAACCACCGGCTCAGATGCTGCGCGGCAGTTTCTCATGATGTAGGTAGGGACACTATTTGCTGATTGTTTTGTAAACTTGCAACTTTTTCAACCAGCGGTGTTGAAAAATATTCAGTATTTGCTGTTTTTGTAAGGATATTCATTCCTGGCCTTTGGGAATCAATATATAGTTAAAAGAATTGGAGCTTATGCTAAAATGATTTAGGTGACTAATCGACAACACTTTTGGTAATTTATTTATTTATTTATCAATCAATGATGCCACACACTTGGTGGTTGCAGCTTCTAAAATATGAAGATTTGCTGCTTTTTTATCATTATAAATATAATATGTAAGGGTTGGACAAAACAATCAATTTGAGGCTCTGAACAATAGTGGGGTTTAATCATTTTCTGACATTTATCAAACAAAATGATTAATTAATCTAAATTAATCTACCAAGCTAAAAAAAACATCCACTTATTAATGATTGAGAGCTTTCAACTGCATCTCAAAGTCTTCTTCGGTGAATGGAGCTGGTTCAGTGTGATCACAAGACCTGGATGTGAAACAACCGACTGTAGCAATATAGTATAGTCATTTATTTGAAAGCGACAAACTGGTGAAGTAAGAGTTGTTTATGTGGGCTGTATCTTAAAGTAGGGGAAGCCAATACGTATACAATCATCTTCATCGTAGTATATGTATATTTACATCATGATTTGTACTTTTAATATCTGAAAAAGGCTCAGTAATTTGTTAAACCAGCTGCACACTGTAGTTCTTAGTAAATGTTACTCAACCAGGAGTAAATCGTGCATTTGTTGGGGCCTATATTCAGCTGCAGATTAATACACATTTAGTGTCTAAGTTGCTTTGGGACAACAATGGAGGTCTATGGCACAGATGAATAAGACGACATTTGTTAGTAGGATCAATTCATTATTGTTTTGTTGACGACTAGAAAGAAAAGCAAAAGAAAAGTACAGAATATCACCAGACAAAATGTATATCGTCCCACGGTACATATGACCCCCCCCCCCCTTCTCTGAAAGCACCTTTATGTGTAAAGCAGGTTAATCAAAACCCCTCGATCAACTTCATATCTTTGATTTGATCTCCACATGGCTCGACTGTCTCTGTCTTGACTGCTTTGAATCTCTCTGTCTTCCTGTATTCTATTGTGAATGTTTCCATTCACAGATTGTTTGATTAATATCTGGAAATGGTTCATATGCCCCATCCTCAGTATAACGCACTGATGTAGCAGCTCCGCTCATCTCACGGTTTTTGCAGTGCTCACTGTACTTGATAATCACATCTTTGCTCTAACTGAATCTGCTAATATAGTTAAAGGAATAGTTTGGGTTGTTTGAAGTGAGGTTGTATGGCTCAAAAGCAAAGCAATGCATGGCTGTGGACGGGGCCAGCAGCAGAACGTATGTTTGACACCTAAAAGACATATCAGATGAAGTGTATGCTATATTTAGAAGATTTTCAAAGCTCCCTGGATAGGGAACTGAAGCCGTTATCTATGCTCTCTTCAGAGCCACCAGACTCCATTGTTAAAAAAAATTGTCATTTTACCTCACAAAACAGGAGTTACTGGTCTACCGCTGCCTCAATCGTTAAATTGCTTTGCTCACATGCCCGTACTCGTCTGTTTTCTCCAAAGTGACGGCGTGCTGACCGTCATCTACTGTAAGTAATACACTGAGTATAGATAAATACCTCATACAAACCCACTTCAATCTATCCAAACTATACCTTTTAATGTGTTACTGTAAAAGAAAGTTTTCCTACATGAGTGGTCTCAGGCTTACTGTAGGTCTGGTTTTCGTAACTCTTCTGGCTCCTCTGCCAACATGTCTGAAGTGTGAATGTTCACCAGAGGTGGAGAGACGTGGTGGTGTATGGGGGTCAGTTGGTAGAGTGACGGTGAAACCAGATCTTTCTGATGAACCTGAGCAAAGTCAGACTGCTACCCTCTCCAGGTGATGGTGCTAACGTCCCAGTGCGCCTGCTGGTCAGGTTTTCTATCCTGTTCATTTCTGGTAGTTTTCATCAACTTTCATTTAAGACTGTGATCGCTAAAGTCTGTGATTCAGTTATGATTTTATGTTCACATTTCTCTGGTATATCTGCTTTTTTTTTTTTTTTTTTTTTTTTTTTTTTTTTTTTTTTTTTTTTT
>CALSCE010000020.1:2138241-2172161 GCA_943593645.1 Bovichtus variegatus | reverse complement strand
TTTTTTTTTTTTTTTTTTTTTTTTTTTTTTTTTTTTTTTTTTTTTTGCTTTATCTTTCCGCTGTGTTTTGTTATGTTGGTTTTCAATTGGGGAAAAAAACATCAGACATAACTTTTTTTGCAGGTTGAAACACGAATAACAACCAAACCTTTTCATGTTTCTGTTTTGCGTGTGAAAACCAGCCCAAAGTTTTGCAGGGTCAAAGCACTTTTGCTCATTGCTGTAAATCAAGCTGAAAGCAGCCGGATCACAGTGGTTTCAGACCAAACTTGGTAAAAAAAAAAAAAAAAAAAAAAAAAAAACAACAGAAGAATTTGTGCCTTTGTTAACTACATTACTTTGTTACTCTTAATTAAGGAATGAAGTATATACTGCATGTTACAGTGTATGCTCTCTGTCATGTTGGGAACACACAACTTTGTTTTGAATCTTTTATATTTTTTTTTATTGTTTTACAGAGTATAGGGGTCTGTTGGGAAGACACTATATGATGTTTAAATGTGGCATGCGACCTTTCTTTACCTCAGAAAAAAAACAAAGAAACGTTCAAGTACTTTCCAAAAATGTTATTGTTGATAGTCAAATGTGAAGGTTTCTGTCTGGAAACATGTATAAGTTACATCCGAGAGAGTAGCCAAGAGGAGGAAAAACGTCACTTTTTGCAAAACTTTGAGACAAATGATATCTTCAGTTACTTGGTCAAGATTACAGTTAGTTATGAGATGATGTACAGGTCTAAGTGTATTTAATTTTGGGGCATGTAGGAGTTTACTTGAATTTTAAATATGTGTTTGTTTACCCTTAATGTGATAATGTTATTTCATAATTACAGGAATCATATTTGTGGGCACATGGCTTTCTGGGGGATCTTTCAGACAAAAGAAATGTTCATTAAACCTTGCTGCATTTTGATAAAATCCTGCATGTTTCACTGTTAAATGGCAACTTATTTTCTTTATTACTCCCTTCCAAATCCCCATAATTCCATCTGTTTCTATTAATGTATGTCATTTTCAGTACATGATTACTGTATCAGGTTGTTGATCATGTCCTCCTTCAGATCTTCTGTCATGACAAGGATGATGCTAAAACTTGCCTGTTTGCTTTATTTATGTCACGCTCATCATAATTGGCCTTGGCTTTGTCGTACCATATAGCAGCTGCTCATGCTGATACAGTATCCTGATTGTACATGTTGTGATGCTTTTAACGACTCTTTTGGTGACATTAAATGATGTTTCTTAATAATCTTGCAACACACACTGTCCTTTGCTTATTTCATTTGAGTCAGAAATGTGTGATGATTACAGGAATCTGTTTAGACAATATAAAAAGTTATAGTAAATTGTTAGTCAAATTATGAGGCAACTTTGGTTGCAGCAATAAAGGTGTGCAGATTAGAATAATTTTCACATTTATTTTCTGTTTTAAAGATGCAACCTCTCTAAGTAACTGTAATGGTTGCAAATGTATCCTTTTTCTAGTCCTGTTCAGAATTAAGCAGAATCAACCGTTTCAACATGTTATTGTGGGGTTGCTTCTACAAAAATATTAGCATCACATTATACTTAAAGTAAATGTATTCATTATGCAGAATGGCCCATTTCAGAATCATACATATTATATTATTAGATTATAATTACAGTAATGATGCATCAATGTGTACATCACTTTAATGTTGCAGCTAGTAAAGTTGGGGCTAATTTAAATTACTTTATATACTGCTGTGAAGCTTAACCTATAGTAATATATCACTAGTGATTAGTTGACTTCTATTGCGTACTAATCATCTAAATCTGCAAAGTAACCAGTAACTATGGTTGTCAGATAAATGTAATGGAGTAGAAAAATACAATATGTCTCAAATGTAGTGGAGTAGAAGTTCAAGTTCCCTATTTATCATATGCGCAAAAAATAGAATAATTTGCTTGCCATGAAAATCTTAAATCTCAGGATCCTCCTCAGCATCTAAAAATAAAAAAGTGCAAGCTAAAATAAGGAATAAAATATAACATAAATAAAATATAAAATAAAGTAATGTTGCAATATAGGTATATATTTGTATGTATAAGCATATACAAACTAGAATAAGTATAAATGTAGAAGTATAAAGTAACAAACAATGGAAATAATCGCGTAAACTACATGTACCAGACACAATGTAGCAGGAATCAGTATAAACTGCAGTCTGGTTGTGTGTTTATACTTTGTTTTTAAGCAGCTTTGTTTTCTTCAGTATGGCGTGCGTGGCCTCGAGCCTATGACGTACGTTAATTCCCTCCCAGTGATTGGTTGGAAGTGACGTGTGGATTTGGCGCCACATTTCCAACAAGGAACAGCACAGAAGAAAGCTCCGTGTCCGTCTGACAGCAAACCAAAATAACCTGCTGTTCATGCGACTTTAGCGTTATTTTACCCGGTTTGTCCTGATCTTAAGCGTTTTAAATTTTTCAAAATGTTCATCACGGACATAAGAAAGGAGTTTTATGAAGTTGTTGCCAACCAGGTAAGTTGTTTGAGCTCACTAACTGTAACGGTAGGTTAGCTAAATTGAACAAACGTTACTTAGCGGAAAGGTACCTCGAAGTCAGTTTGAAACGTATTTATTTTATATACTTTACTAAACATATCGTACATTACTTTTTCTTTCAGAGAGTCGCACTCCTGGTGGCGTCGGACATCGACGCTCTCTGCGCCTGTAAGATACTACAGGTAAGATAACATGAAGCTAACTGTTAGCAAACATTAGCTTCTGCTACCTCTGTTCAGGCTGTGGGCACAGACTGAGACCCCCTCAAAATGTAATGTAATATGTCATGCTCTATTAGTAACCACCTGCTTAGTATAGTATTTTGTTTTACTTCATTGGTTGTAGGTGGTTAAGGTGAAGCTCATTTTGAATGATTAATTTATTAACTAATAGATTATTTTCCACATAAGCGTTTGATTTTCTAAAAATAGTGACACAATTCACAGTCACAATCACCCATAGTCCAAAGTGACACCATCACAATGTTGGTTTTGTCCAACCAACAGTCAAAGCCGTCATTACAATTATTAAAAGGAAAAGCAGCTCCTCTAATCTTTGCATTTAAGAAACCAATAAATGTTTTTACCTTTTTTTTAAATGACAAACTATTATCAAAATATTTGTCAATTAATTTCCTGTCAGTCGTTTCAGCTGTTCTTGTACATTTTCATATTTCGTATTGCATCCCTTTCCTGTAATGCAACCTTTTGAGACCAGACTTATGCCATATTAAGATATCCAAAAAATCAAAGATGATACACTTGTTTTACTTGGGTGATGTAAAAGCTGCCATATTTATATCTTGTAGATGCACATTTCTGAGATTAAACGAATAGAAATGCTGATAACAAATCTTTATTTTCTCAGATTTGTCTGTAAAGTTTCTTATGGGTTTTGTTTTCAGTGACACATCGGGTCAAGATTCACTGTTCCTGTATACTTATTTGTCAGTGAGAAACTAATGATGAAATAATAGATTAAACAATAATTGCTTAATCTTTTTGTCTCTTTAGGCGCTGTTCCACTGTGACCAGGTCCAGTACACACTTATTCCAGTTACAGGCTGGCAAGACCTCGGCACGGCCTTCCTTGAACACAAAGAGCAGGTATGATCAAATCAGACCTGAGCTTACATATGACTAAATGACAGAAGGATAAACAAGGAAGAACTGTTGAGGTTTGCCACACTGTTACTGTAAACTAAATGTATTATTTTGGTGTGTTGTAGTTCCAGTATTTTGTTCTCATCAACTGCGGGGCAAATGTTGACCTTCTTGAGATGCTGCAGCCAGACGATGACTCTATCTTCTTCATCTGTGACACTCACCGGCCTGTAGATGTGGTCAATGTCTACAATGACACCCAGGTGATGGATAATGTTCAATTCAGCTCAAGGAACCAAACTTTGACAACATGTACTGTATTTATTTGAAATGTCCTTTATCAATTTGTCTTAGCTTGTGTGATCGTTAAGTATGTTCGTTCTTTTTTTTTTTTTTTTTTAGCTCTTGAATTTTGTGAGCGAACCCAAAATATGAAATCACATCTCAGTAGAAACTCTGCTGCCATGTTTTACACTTTTGTAATTTAACAATGTGTAAACTCCTATCATCTCATCCAAAGATAAAGTTACTAATCAAACAAGAGGATGACCTTGGTGTGCCTACATATGATGATATTTTTCGAGATGACGAGGAAGGAGGTGACTCTGGAAATGAGAGTGAGGAAGGCTCAGAGCCATCTGAGAAACGGAGGAGATTTGATGAAGTACGTGTTTGAACAGAATGAGAATACATCGCTGCAGTGACTCGGAACAGTGTTAACGTGACTGATTGTGTTTATCGTTGCAGGGAGCAGTTGAGAGGAGAATTGATAGACAACGAGCAAAGAGGGAGTGGGAGGCACGAAGGTGAAGTGTTTTTAAGAAGGGGTAGGGATGGTGTTTGTCATACAGTCATCACAATTTCTAAACTGATAAAACTGTTTCACTAATTTCTCAGGAGGGAAATATTGTTTGACTATGAGCAGTATGAATATCACGGGACTTCTGTGAGTAGATCGTTTCGAATCGAATTCCCCCCCTTTTTTTTCTTAAACTTTCTATAAACTCTTACATTTTACAATGTTTTTTTATATCTATACACATTTGAGTTAATTATACATCACTGTATGTTGACTTTCATTCCATATATTCTGGTATTGTTCCTGAAAGAATTCCTGAATACAAATGTTTAGTCATGTGTTTCTTCATGTGTCTTGTCAGGCTGCAGTGATGTTTTTTGAGCTGGCGTGGGTGTTGACTAAAGACACCAAGGACATGCTTTGGTAATATATGTGATTTTTAAAATGTTCGTTTTTTTTTTTTAATGACATTGTGGAAATGCACAGTGCACTTTACAGACTTTTAGATGTAGACTGTTGCGTTTTATTTCTTTGCAGGTGGGCCGTCATTGGACTGACAGACCAGTGGGTTCATGATAAAATCACACAGTAAGAATATCATCAGTAGCATCAATTGATTCCCTTACAACTGGAGTACAGTCATTACAAGATGTATTTACTTTGTTGTTTTTCCAATCTGAATAATGCTTTCCGGTCTGGTTCCTTTTTAGTATGAAGTATGTGACAGACATCGCCACGATGCAGCGACACGTTTCCCGGCATAACCACCGAAATGAAGACGAGGAGAACTCTCTCTCCATCGACTGTATGAGGATCTCCTTTGAATATGAGTATCCTTAATTCATCTGACATGTTGTCATTGTGGATCTTTTATATTTTTACGGCATACATTCAAGTGTCATAATGGGAGGAATCTCTCATTTTTTTTTTTTTTGAGTTTTCCTTAACCACGTTCTTCAGCCTCCGTCTAACCCTCTACCAGCACTGGTCCCTGTATGAGAGCATCTGTAATTCCTGTTACACGACATGTATTTTCAAACTTTGGACGTTAAATGGCCAAAAGAAACTCCAGGAGTTCCTCGCTGACATGGGGTAAAGATCCTACCAATCAACAAAACGTCTATCAACAGAACTACTCATTTCATGAAATGGAATTCGAGGTAAAACGGAGCTGCATGTCTTACTTGTTTTAATGGCTAATATTTGCTGGTGATCTTTTTAACAGGCTACCTCTGAAGCAAGTGAGGCAGAAATTCAACTCCATGGACATGTCGATCAAAGAAAACCTAAGGGACGTCATTGAGGAGTCTTCCAATAAATACGGGTATGAATCCAGAAATGACCTCGAGAAACTTTGATGCATTTCTTGACACACAGCCTGAAATTATTTGTCCCCCCCAATCAGTATGAAGGACATCCGCATCCAGACATTTGGCGTTCACTTTGGCTTTAAGAACCGCTTCCTGGCCATAGACATGGTGCATGCTACTGCTGCCTTGCTGGAGAGCACGGAGAAAGATGAGAGTGACAGCGACAACTTCATCAAGGCTCTGGACTCTCTCTCCAGGTTTGTATCGGTGTTGATATGTTGACACTGTTTTTACGACTCAGAAGGTCTTTTGTCCGATTTTTTTAATAAACACTTCAGATGTAGCACCTTTCAGCAGTTAATGACTCAATGCACTGTATTTCTGTATTGTTAATATAATGTCTTTATTGTCTGTTGTCTGAGTTTATTTGGTGACAAATGACTTTCCTCATTGGGGATTAATAAATCTTTCTTATTCTAAAATGACCAGGACGAGTGCTTTTTAAAGCTGTAAAATGTCTTTTTATAATCAGGTAAAAAAAATAAAACACTTCACTCAAATTTGCGTTTGTCCCATGTTGGTGTCTTTTTCTCTTAGGAGTAACCTCGATCGTCTACATTCAGGCATTGACCTCGCTAAGAAGAAGCTGATGGCCATCCAGCAGACCGTCGCCAGCTGCATCTGTACCAACCTCATCCTGTCACAGGGACCTTTCCTCTACTGCTACCTCATGGAGGTACGAGTGTCTGTATGACCTGCAGGTGTGTGTGTGTGTGTGTGTGTGTGTGTGTGTGTGGCTGCTTCCCAACAACAGATCCTGCTCAGCTCAATACTTCCTCCTGCTCTTTCATGTGTAGGGAACGCCTGATGTGAAGCTCTTTTCTAGGCCTATGGCCTTGACTCTGCTCTGCAAGTACCTCCTGAAGGCTTTTGTCCAGTCTGTAAGTATCTTCTTCAGACTGTGAGAGAAGAAGCTTTTAATTGCGCTGAAAACACATTGTTGTTGTTGGTGTCACTCTTTTACTCGTGGTGTTTATTTTGTCGGTTAGACGAGGAATAAGCGCTGCAAACTGCTTCCACTCATCATGGCTGCTCCCAAGGACGTAGAGAAGGGAACCGTCATTGTTGTGGGAATCCCACCCGAGTCTGAAACATCTGACAAGAAGAAGTAAGATCTCCATTTAAACATATGTAGGATATTACCAAAACATTGTGAGCAGAGCTAAGAATACACTTGATGAAAACAAATGTTTCTCCAATATACCACTCGAAAGTGCAATACCTTATTGTAATGCTACATCTGCCAAGTATTGTCTGGATTAATCAACTGGTCTATAAAATGTCAAACAAATTGTAAAGAATATCCAGCTCAGTTTTTTCAATTACATGTTTTGTCAGTCAGAAAACCCAAAGATTTTCAGTTTAATATTATATAAGACGGATAAAAGCAGCAAATCTCTTTATTTGAGAGGCTGACGTTTTTGCATGAAAAATTACTTTTAACGATTAATTGATTTATCAAATTACTTATTGATTAGTCGACTAATTGTTGCAACCTCATTTATTTACAAAGCTGTTTTTAATCTCTAATAATTTTTGTGTAAAATAAAAAAAGAAAAAGGATTCTTTACTATATAGTTGAATAGTCTACATCTGGTGTAGTTGATATTGCAATAATCAAATCACCTTATTCAAAAAACACTTTTCCTTTTTATTTTTGACTTGTTTGTTTGCTGGTAGCATTTGTATAAAAAGTGATGGGGTGTGTTCCAATATAATGTTACATTCAATTTACAATGATCTATAAAATGGAGAAAAGAAGAGTCTTCACATTAGAATAGTTGACACCAGAGACTGTTGTTGCTTGAAAAATGACTGAAACAATTAACTGATTATCAAAATAGTTGCCTTTTTAATTTTCTGCCAGTCGACTAGGAGATTAATCAACTAATTTTGTGTTGTATGGAGCAGAAATTGCCGCATTTCCACAACTCTCATCCTTTTTTTCTGTACTAAAAGTTTCTTTGGTCGAGCATTTGAGAAAGCTGCAGAGAGCACCAGCTCCAGAACTCTTCATGACAACTTCGACACTTCAAGTAAGAGAGATCATGTCCTTTACTTTTCTGATGTGCTGTGTTTTAGTCCTCATAAATCTTTTATATGTGGAGTCCATCTCGACATCAGACACTAGGTGGCAGCCTTGTCTTCACTTCTGCCTCGCCTCTGGCGCTGTGCATTATGGATTTTTGTTATGAGCGTTCGTTGAGGTTCTTGTCTGCAATGTAACTTCGCCTCAGACATGTTTCATATGCATAAGAAGACGTTTTGAGTATTTCTTCACCTTCCTGTCCGAAACATTTATCCCAAACTCCCTTTTGTCTCCTGACAGATGTGTCAACTGTTTCTTCCAGCAGTTATTAATTCGTACCTGTGTTTTGTTTCTGTGCAGTAATCGAACTGAAGACGGAGGACAGGAGCAAGTTTCTGGATGCTCTCATCACCCTTCTGTCATGAGGGAACGTGAGCATCACGTTTCAAGTCTTGAACAGTGAGTGCTGCCTTCTGCGGTTCACGTCTTTCAGACATGTACAGTTTCACCAGTACAAGAGTTTTATCCATGATTTTAATGTTTGTGTGTATGTATATTGTACAGTCTTTTTGTAAATGTGTGGAAGTCTTATTTTTCTTTTTAAATTCTTGTTGTAACATCTGTCTTTTATTCCTGTCTGTATGTGAGTGATTCATCACATTTTAAAATTTTAAACGTGTTTAATAAATCCTAGTAAGAGTTTCTTAAATGCTTTGTTTGTTTATTACAGTGTTTCTGGGAGTTTGAGATATGAGAGCTGTGAAATGTAGGAAACTAGACTCTTTAGTCTTGTTTAAATATGACTACCTTTGCTTGTTAGATTCATATTGTTTGCTGGTACTTTTTAGTATGTTTTTAAAAACGCCTTTTTATATTTTTGTTGTGCTTATGCTGCCCAGTCTCTAAATAAGAGATTCCATGTTCCACAGGGATTACAATGTTTTTCTTCACTTCACGTAGGATAAATGCTGGCTGTCAGAGATTTTAGACAGAAGTTAAATTACAGGCACATTTTAAATACTCATCATGAATCATGTCCTTTTTCATTTCCTAACCACTATTCAGGGACCAAAAAAAAAAAATGTTTCCTACACCCATGAATCCAGTAATGTACCCCCTTTTTAAAAAAAATTAAATAAATAAATTTTTTCCAGCCAAGTAACCCCTGACCAGCACAAAACATCTTGCGAGAAACATGGCCTTCAACTCAGGATAATCTGCTAATACCAAGAACAGATCAGATCTCGGTGGTCTTTGTTAACAAACGAAAAATCTGTACTTCCCATTTAATTGGATAATTGTTATGAAAGGTAAAAAGAGAACAGGGATGTCATTTTATAATGACGACGACCAGATTCCCTTAATAAGATCAGTATTGGCACAGATACAGTGTGTCTGATTTATTAAAACATTTTTTAAAAGATAATTTTTGTGGCCTTTGGCCTTTATTGTATAGTGCCGCTGAAGAGGCAGGAAATGGAGAGGGGACCACATGACGCACAGTACCGCGGGTCTGATTCAAACCTGGGCCGCTGCTTTAAGGGCTCAACCCTAATACAAAGTGCATCTCACTCTAATCTGCGCAGCCGCTCTGATCTTTCAGTCTTAACTCAGTAAGGAACTGTTCTAATAAGAAAAAGACTTTCAATCTACTAAAAAAGGTGCCAATGTGTTGTAAATCCCAGTAGTCCTAAACCTAGAAAACGGCTGTTTGCAGCCCCCATAATAGGTGGCAGAGTGGTGAGCAATTCAACCAGTTAATAATTTCCTCTCTTTCAACTTGCTTCATTTTCAAATCGGGCCGACCGACTGAAGAATTCCACAAGGAAAAAACAAATTATAGGAAAAAAAAAATTGTTTTGTATTGTTTTTTTGATCGTCCCACTGACCCACGTTAAAAACCACCATAGTTGGTTTGTGGGCAAAAAGACCACAAGGACCTAATCTTTTTGTCAAAAGGGAAGTTGAACTTTCTCTTGTGTCATAAAACAAAGTTCTGGCAGAGTGTCGGCTGTTGGCGGTCACAGCTGGCGTTGGCAGAGGGAGTGATCCAAACTGATTACAGTCTTTTCATCTTGATCCAATCTGTTGTTTTGCAGACGCACAGCTTTGCTTCCACAGAAAGTAATGGAAAAATATGGTGTTTGTGAGTGAAAATATTTTAGGTTTAATGAACTTAACTTTTTCCTGGGCTCAGCCCGCTCATGTGGGGCAAAGGTGAGGGCTGCGACCTTGGCCCACATTGGAGAAAGTAGGCCAGGCCTCCTGGTGGTGATTTGCTGAGAGTGACTGGAAAGGTGGAGCCTGAGCTGCTCTCTGCGGGGTGATTAAGATCTCTATCGCTCCTGGGTCAGGATGCGATCGTGACTTTCAGAGCAGAGGGTGTTTGGGTGGTTTCACAGGAAAGTCCGGACTGAGTGGCAGCAGTGGGAATGAAACGTGCCGTGATCTGCATCGAGCTGTAGCAAGGGGATGTTAATACAAATGGTCTTATTGTGTTAGCTGAGGTTGTGTCCATCACGTAACTGTGTATGAATGTGTAGATCTCGCTGCTTCCCCTGGGTCAACTGTTTGAGAACTATTTACATCCGTAATTATATTGTTTATAGTCACAGCAGAGTAATGTTATCCAGAAGTAGTAATAATGCCCCAAACTGTTTGTGAGAAAGGAAAACGCATTTATATCATTAACAGGGTGGAGAGACGGGTTATTTTTAGAGACGTATTTACTGATAAATGTGTCTTCAGCGGCCTTGCTGTCTATCCCTTTTATCTCCTCTAACTCCTGTGTTTTTTTTTGTTATGGTGAGGGTGCAAGTTTCAAACATATTTTAGTTGGTAGAGAAAATGTAATTTCAAGGTCCATTTAATATCTGTTCTGGAGATTTTGGTTATATCACATGAGATGTTCAAATTTATGTTTTTCTGAGCACTTTGTGTTGGCAAAAAATCTGAGGTTCAAAGTTCACTCTTGACCTTGACCAGTGTGAAAGATTTAGGGGGATCTATTGGCAGAATGTTTAGTGTATTATCATCCAAGACTAAGAATGGTTGTTTTTTCATTAGCTTAGAATGAGCCCTTTATATCTACAAAGGGAGCGCAGTCTGTACGTTGCACCGCCATGTTTCTACAGTAGCTCAGAACGGACAAACCAAACGCGCTCTAGAGGGCCTTTCATGTTTTCATGTTACCTGAAGGCCCCCATAGTTCTCTAACATGCTTGTAAAGGGAGGGCTGAGCGGAGGGGTATTCAGTTGGTTGCAATCTGCAACCTCACCACTAGAGGCCACTAAATGTATTTACTTTTTGTGATAAAACCACTGAAATGTTAATCTGTGATTATGCTAAAACCTAGTATAACAGCAGCACAAATACAGTGGAGTCCTAAAAAGTCAGTGAACTGATCAAGTCATTTCTATTGAAAGTTAATGAATCTAACTCTACTAAACAGTACAGCTGTATGGCTTGAGTAGCAAAACCCTGAGGGTGTTTTCTTGCTTTGTCTTTTTTATTATCCAAATTTTCATTCGCAAGAGAGAGATTTTTTTCTTTCAAAAGTTGCATCGACTTTTTTATTTTTTTTTTAAGTGCTCAGAAAAAAATATGTAAATTTGAAAATCTAATTGCATGACATTTGGGTGAAATCCTGTTGCGAATGAAGATATATGAAGATAATATGAGCAAAAGCTTGCAAGAGCTACTAAATAACACTTGTGTGGTTTCTTAGATCAAGAATGAACTTTGAACCTCGTGTTTTAGTTAGTTTTACTGTAGTTTTCCTCTGTGTCTCGATGTGTTTTTATTTCCTCCGTCTTCTCTGTTGCCTGTTGAGGACAGGATCGAGCCTAAACAACTGTTTTCAGTCACCTGACACTTACCTGGTGGATGAGCAGAGACTGCGTCTATTGATGTTCCAGTGAGGACATCCACCTGTTCAGCCCATCATTTGGCCTTCACCCCTCAGCTATCAATCACTGTGCTCTCCATCCCCCCTTTTGCACCTCTGGTGAAGTGGGGCCACTGCCCTTTCCGCCGCTCTGCATCTGAGGAATGTGGCATGCAACACACACACACACACACACACACACAGACTGAGGGAAACACATCCCCAAAGGCAGCCGACGTGTAGATTTGCGGGGCGGCATTTTTGAAGGCCTCACACTGAAACAGTCGTGTTGCCTTTTACTCCTCAGGGGTGAGCTGCTGAGTGGAGCTTTAGGGGATGTTCATGGGAGCAGTGATGCGGTGATGAAGGGCGCCGATACAGTAGGCTATGTTCGGGCAGTATTTTACCATATTAACCATATTAACCATGTACACTTACCCGTGCTTGAGATTTGATGTTGTGCATACATACAGAAGCTATATGCAACTTGTCATACTTATCTACAGGCTTTTTAACTTTTTGCAACAAGAGTGGACCTTTCTTCTTTTTTGAACTTTTGTGTTCTCTACCAAAGAGCACCTTCATTACACTTATCTGTTTGATATTTTTGGCCATATATTGGCCATTTTTATACCTTAATTGATTATTTATATTTGCACTATTTCCTACTTCGCACTGCACAACAAATTCCCTCGGAATAAATTATCGAGGATAACCTGTAGCGTCTAGTGAGGGTGAGATGAAGAGCAATAGAATAGTCAAACACAATATTTGTCTTTGTCTCTTCTAAGGATTATTTATTGCTTGCAAACAATACCCTCCATGTACGCCCCGGAATAACACTCATGATACTGAAGTAAAAAGGGCACATCTTATATTTGAATATCATCCTTTGTTACAAACAGCTGCACGTTTAAGATGAGATGAGTTCCTTTATTAGTCCCACGATGGGGAAATTTGCAGTGTTGCTGCACCAATAGACTGCAACAACGAGAGGAAATAAAGAACAGATGATTGCACATATTATGTATGATATTGCACAGAACATTGATTTTGCACAGATTTTGATATTGCACAGTGGTATGCATTGATATTGCACATGAATGAATAATGGTTTTGGTATGTGCAGTCTACTGGGACCAGTGGTGATTGTACAGTCTGACAGCAGCAGGGAGGAAGGACTTGCGGTATCTTCCTTTCACACACCACGGGTGAAGCAGCCTGTCGCTGAAGGAGCTGCCCAGTGCTGTCGCAGTGTCTGCATGGGATGGGACATGTTCTTGTTCATCAGGGATGATGGCTTAGCACTCATTCTCCTTTCTCCCATCACCTCCACTGTATCGCGGGGGCGTCCCAGGACAGAGATGGTCAGCAGTCGAGATGCTGTCGCCCCAAAACACCCCTCCATCGAAGATGGGTTGTCAGCAAGGTCAGTACATGGTAAACCACACAAACTTCACATACAAACCTTTCACTAAAATCCACCATCGTCAAAAAAACAATATTTACCTCCTCACTTCAGACGTGCTGCTGCTGGTAGCTTCATGTCAGCCTGTCAGCCCACAGATGCCCTTAATGATCCCTAACCCCCGTGACCTTTAACCCCTCAAGCCCTCTCACAGTCGGGAAGTTATTGCCTGAATCGCTCTCCTCTCTGCCATTGTTTTAAAGTGCTTTCAGGCAAAAGAGATTAGGATTGCCTGAAAAAATGTTTGCATGAATTTGGTCCTTCCTGATGTTGACTGAAATCTGTGGCTGAATTGGCTCAATTCAGACATACTGCACGTCCACTGAAATGAGTTGTGTAAGTGTCATTTATTTTAATAGATAATAATTAAATATTAAATACACAGGGTATATCATTTATTAAATTTTTATTCCAATCTACAATTCACATAAATGTTTTCAGTGCTCTGCACCTCATGATTGAGAAACATGAACCACAGTTAACTGAAAAGGACAAGCCTGTAATCTCTATGACTTCTGCTTAAATACTGTGACAGATATCTGATCAACCTAATAAATACAAATAAATACATTTATACATATACATTATACATTCATTCACAGTTCATAAATTATGACCGAGTTATGATTAAAGGACAGCAATAATTAATTATAATGAATAAATGAAAATAAATGTTGAGCGGCCGGGCTGTGACACCACATTTAAAGGAATAGTGCGTCATTTTGGGAAATATTCTTATTTGCTTTCTTGCTGAGAGTTTGATAAGAAGATTGATACCATTTTTATGTTTGTGCTTTTAAATGTGAAGTTACAGTCAGCAGCTGGTTGGGTTAACATTTTAATTTGTGAGCTTTAGAGATGCAGATTGTGTTACCTTTGGACAGAGCCAGGCTAATTGTTTCCTCTTGTTGCCTGTCTTTATGCTAAACTAAGCTAAGCTAACAACCTGCTTGTTGTATATTACCGTACAAACATGAGAGTGCCGTCATTGCTGTCATCTAAATCTCGGCAGGAAAACAAACATTTCCCAAAATACTGAACTGTTCCTTTGAGTGAAGAATCCTGTTAGTTGATGTATATTCTCTGGCAAAGTCGCCCATTTACACCTGACGATCCAAATATTGTCATTGTATTGCGAGACTAAGGTTCTTCGTGTCCCCAACGACCATCTGTCCCTCGCTGTGTCTCTGTAAGTATCCCCATGCTGCTGGAATATTACATTGCCCCATGTTTGCTGGGCAGTAATTTCATCAAATACAAATTAATTTAGGAATATGCACCACAGAATAAGATGAAAAAGTAAAGGTATTGTAACTAGATTTTGAGGCTCTTCAAGACCCTCGAAAAGACCATCAAGACAGCCAAGATCAACACAAAATGAAAGTTTCCTGTAGTTGCTTTAAAGCAAAATTACAATGAATGAAATTAACATAAACGTACTGTCACGCTTGGGGCTTTTCAGGCTCCTGGGGCTCTGGGCAGTTGCAGCTTCTTTATTTAAGATGGAGTATGTAGTATGCATGTAGTAGTTTATATGTAAATATGTTTCCCACAGCTTACACAGACACTGGGATACCAGCACGGAAAAGTGAAAGGAGGCCAGGCTGAAAACACAACAGCTTCATTCTGCAGTCGGTGTCTTTTCTTTCACTCTCAGCGGTGGGTGGCTCAGTCATGCTGGACTCCCTTTAGTGGATGACATGCACTACAACTTTCATTCTCAAAAATACACTGCGGTCCCATGCACAAAGACAGAGAAAAGAGCACAGAAAGAGAAAAAAAAACACTTAAACATGGGTTTGTTTGGTTATATATGTGACTTTTCCACATATCAAGTGTTGACTTCTCCAAATCCTGAGAATAACAAGCAAGAGTTTTCCTGCAAGATGCAATTAGTGTGGAAACAATACACTTAGTACACCTCGAAATCCTGTTTGTGTGTCTGTTTGTTTACTTAGCTACTGATTGCAATATCCTATGTTAATAAGGGACTCCAAATTACCAGATGAAGATAAAAGCAACACCACCTGTGCCACTGTGATTGCAAACATGGGGTATAAACACTGGTGTGGTGAGCGGCTGCAGCCCTCCATGTTGGAGGTTTTTTTTTCCTGACTGACATACATTTTGCTAACCATGCCAAATCAGAAATGTCTCCTGATCCCACCCAGACATTCCTCACACTGCCAGGCCTCCTCTTCATCTCAGCAGAGGGCTGTCATTCACCTCTTTGTCTGCTCCACCTTCATGTCTGTATGTGTGTGTGAGTATTTCAAATTGCCTCATTCATGATATACGTTATGGAAACATGTTCTCACTCAGTCAGCATGAAAGGAGTTGAGACTCCCTGTTTTCGACTTCTCCTCTAATATTTTTGAGATAAAACCTTCACTGTGCACTCTATGTATCACTCTTTTGAGAAAACACTTCATCTCTTGCTGTGAAACTGTTTTTGGCTTGTCTGAAATTACACATCATTACTTGAATATTGTGTAGTTTTGGGGAAGTGTGATTGACTATTTGGCAGCACTTTTTTATACATATTAAGGTGATTTTAGGCTGTTAAGGTGTGACCCTACAACAGTACTAATATTTGTGACATTGCATTAAAAAGCAATATTCCCTTTAACCTCTTACTACTCAGTCTACAGCGTTGACGTAGCTTTAACCTGCAATAACTGATGTTTTAGGCCATTTAGGGACAGCAGACAACATGTTGTAAACACAACATTGACATACAGTATCATCACCTTTTAAGTTGATATGGTGAACTTGTTAGCAAACAGATGTTTATTTACACATCCAGCAGTCACAGAGCAACATTATCATTTATTAGAAGTCCTGTTTCTGACCACCTAGTTAATGTAAGTACAATATTCACTTATTTTTTAATAACTGGCTCTAAATGCTCCACTACGTCCACCAGCTAGTCTCTACCTGTGTCTGTCTGCCGTTTGGTGCTGAGCAGGTGGTGTACAGTGGAAACAGCTGCCTGCTGCGGCCAAGAGCGACGCAATGTAACACTTTATCAATTATTTATCACATTCATGTTCAGTGAAATGCTCAAATCCAAGTTGCTTTGTTGGCTAAAGACCCATCGTGTATTATTTTATACACATTTCCTGGTACTCAGCTTGAAATATACTGTAGATAATTGATACATTTGGAAACCTTAGAAACTTGGCTATAATTCAAAGTAACACTATGTGGATTTACACTATACTCGTACACACAAAGTGTGGAATGATGGGAAGGCTTTTAATCTCTGCAGTTAGTATTTAAAAACGATATGTATGGGTTAAATTATTATTTTATTCCTCATTTCCTGAAAAATAAATCTTATGTGAAACTTTAAACAATCCTACTTGCTGCTTATATCCCAATTTGTTTTGCGTGAAATGGTTTTACACATGAAATAAAACGGTGAAATGTTTTTCACATGTTGTTGTGGTCCTATGAAAACAGTTGCCAAACGTGTCAACTTTTCATGAGCTGAGAAAACAGACTTGTTTTCAGTTTGTGACATTTTAAAATGGGTTATTTAGTTTAATAAGTAGGAGAATTTTCTCAACCATTAAAAAAAAAAATCACCAAAATTGTGTGTGTGTGTGTGTGTGTGTGTGTGTGTGTGTGTGTGTGTGTGTGTGTGTGTGTGTGTCCACCCCTCCTCCTCTCACACACCCTCCATGTTCCTTCCTGTTTCCTGTTCTGCTGTCCGCTGCACAGGAAGCCTGGTCGTGCTACTGGGCTGCAACAAAAACGTGTGAGTCACAAGAGCCTTAAACTTTGCGGACATGCAGGAGAAAAGAAACTTGGTGGGTTTTTTTTCTGATCTCCATCTCTTACCTCTAACATTGTTTCTAAAACAAATGGCTCATGGGGTCTGTAACTCTGTAAACAAAGCCACATTTGTCCTCCATGTTTAACCACCTGCTGACTCCTGGCTTTAACTCAGTGAGTCAGCTCCTTCCAGCTGGGACGTCTGTATGCACCTGCTGGCTCTGATGTAAGTCTGAGTCTATCAATAAAAACATTACTCAAGTCTCCCTTATGTTATGACTCACTGCTTTGAAGAATCTACATTATTAAAGGTATTTTTCTCAATCAAAATGTCTAAAAATGACTAATCTATGTCATATACTTTGTTGAGTTGTGTACTTACATTATCCCAAATGTTTCCAAAAATGTTCAAATGCCCACAATTGTAATCAAGCTAACAGTCGGTTTCATTTGGTCGTCTGTAATGACTGCTAAAAGCTGTCATAAATTGACTTTTTATCCAGCTTTAAGCTACCTTTTTTACGATACTCTTTTTAGATCATTATCGTTTTTAACTAGATATTTTAACCGGATGAAAGATTTAAGTCATCAGACGTCTGGATCTTAAGTTATCAAAGAAACAAGCTGAGAAAACGTGACAAACTCCCATGATCCCACGCTACTTCACAACGCCACCAAACTCCGTCCTATGTTATTGTTTTGATTGACTGAACCCTGGTGGTGGAAAATGACTGTGCGTTCAAATGACATTAAAAGTTCAAATTGGCAAACTTACCATAAACTGATCGTGTAGCCGGTGGTGGGAGGAGCTCGGGGGTTAAGGCACTCCATCAAGTGCGGGGGATTCTGCTTCGATGAGATCATGCCTGGTCAGTCGAGGGAAGTAACTTTCAACTCGCCTGACCTGAGGCCAGATTCAGAGTTCAAAGTTCATTTCATGAGAAACAACTTCCCAGCCCAGCCCAACCTCCCAAAAAAATGCGCAACTTTCACTGGCTGCAGCACAAATCTGACACCAGCACGCAATCTGATCGACTTCTGACATGACCTTAACCATGTGGCCCTCGCTCCACCGGCTCAGGGAGGTCAAGTTTAGAGGTCAAAATGTTTCTCTGTTGTGTTATGTCATTTATTCCTACGTGACATTTCTGAGATATCAGCAACATTTATTTATTTCTCATTTGTTTGTATCCATGTTTTTACTCCCTTTGACCAGAGGAAGTGTTTATGTTTCTAAATGTATGGCAACACTGAACATTTGCTCTTATAATGAAACACAATGAAACAAATGTGTTTCTGCTGTCACAGCTCTTTTCCAGTGACCATTACAGGCTTTAAGCAAATCCCTCCCTCATCTTGTAGACTGCTGTGCAAAGGCTGTGTGTGTGTTTGTGTGTGTGTGTGTGTGTGTGTGTGTGTGTGTGTGTGTGTGTGTGTGTGTGTGTGTGTGTGTGTGTGTGTGTGTGTGTGTGTGTGTGTGTGTGTGTGTGTGTGTGTGTGTGTGTGTGTGTGTGTGTGTGTTCATGCTTGCAGGAATGTCTGCTGGCCGTGCCTTTTATTAGGCTCATCCATACCACCACATTATAGGCTCCCGTAACCAGGCAACTGCAGGTTCTGGCTGGTTACCATAGCGAGCGCCCATTGAGTGACGTCGCTGGCCCTATTTGCCCCTCTCCTCATTGGAATGAGGGCCTTTTTAAAGGTGCACCCCCCCAACTCTCTCTACACACACACACCCAGCGCTTCGTCACCCTCTGTGTGGTGACTAGAGGAGTGGAACTAACAATCCCACAAAAACATCTCACTGAGGCAGACCAGACTGGACCTGAGGGAGTGTCTTTGTGTCGAAAAACCCGTACAGACCCCAAAATAGGAACACCTACTGCACTGAGAGTGCTGGGCAGTGCTGAAAAAAATCACATATCACAGTATTTATTAATGTATGTAATCATTTCAGTCACTAACAACTAACTAACAAGTAAACAAACTCACTGAAGCCCAGCAGACTGGGTAAATATTGTATTCAAGGTTTAGCATAATACTTAAGCATGAAGATTAGATACAAGTAGCAATTATTTTCATTACCAATTACTATTATTACATTTTTTCTCAATTATTTGATCGATTGTTTGTCTGTTCATGTCAAATGTTAGAGCTACGGAGCCCCTAAGGGGACATGGGAGAGAAATAAAAAGAAACTTTTTCATTTAGGGTCCCTATGACAGCTATCTTGGAAAATATGGAGCACTGAATTTGATGAATTTACTGTTGCTCAGACCACAAATGAGACAAGAATTTGCTAGCTAGCGCTACCTGCAGTCCCTCCGCCTCACTTCCTGCCACTAGGAGACTAGTGGAGACTTCACTTCAGTGTCCCATATTGCTATTTTCCAAGCTACCTTAGCTTTCATAGACACCCTAAATTAAAAAGTTTTGATGCATCTATTTTTTCTCTCTCACATGTCCCCTTTGGAGCTCCGTAAGAAAATAATTGCCAATTCATTTTTGGTTGATCAATGAGCCTAATTGATTAATTAACTAACTGTTTCAGCTCTATGTGAAAGATCATTCTTCGCCTTAGAAGTATTAGATATGGAGATAGTAATTATTCTATAATTTGGAAAAACAATCCCAAGCCACACTTAGGCTGGTACACTATTTTTTAAGACCTTTCATCCAAAATCACATGGTCACATCAACGAATGGAGTTTGTTCATTTGAATGTCACGACCACAAAAAGCTTGTAAGTGGACCTTGAGTTGAGATTGTCTTGTAAAAAACTATTTACAAGGAACTTTCATGTTAAACTTTCAGGCCAAAAGAGACGAGAAGTCATATAAGTGCTGAGGCTGAAATCATAACTTGTCAACAGATCCATCTCCAAGACAACTGAGCAAAAACTCCATGGAGTGATGAAGACCATGCTATATGGTTGAAAGCTCTAGAAAATGATTTTATAGTCTAACTAAGCAGTGAGTTGTTGTGAATGATATTTTCTGGTAAATAATAAAATTAGCCTATGGTAGAATAAAACATATAGATTTTATTAGATGTCCTCCTGTGAAGTACACAAGTCACACCCTCCTCTGACTGTATTCAGACTTTCTGCGTGGCTATATTTTCAACTTTTAATAGGGCATATGACCTGCTAAGATTTTTAAGTGACCAGCAACATAAGTATGGATAAGCTTTTGTAATCCAGCCACAGTGTTAAATCAGAGGACTGTTACTCATAGACTGAAATAGCTTGTGTTCTTCTTTTATTGTTCTATCCTGTAGTAGCCTAAATTGAATACCTTTATCACAACATTGTAAATCATCCCTTATATGGATACATGTGGTGCCCATGAAGCAGCTGTGGATAAACTAATTGCTTCAAAGTGATGGTGTGTAATCTTTTGTGGTGAAGCACATCTATTTTAGCACCGCCCTGATGGAGGGAGATGGGGCTGTGACGGCGAATGAATGGAGTGACTTGCGGGAAGACGATTCCAGCAACTTCTCCATAGCTTCAATTTGAACGCCTTTCATTGACTGCGGACGAGGAGGGGTGGGGTGGTGGGGGTTGTGGAGTATTGTGAGTTGAACAGCAGAGCCCCACTCTGGCTGAATGGGCATTGTCATCTGGATTTCTATGGCTAACCAAAATACTTTCTCCCGCCGTGGGGGTTTATGGATTCACGGTGGGAACGGCATGCATTACGCACAGCCGTGGCGCTCTCCTGCCGCTGCACACCATCACAACTCAGTCGTCAGTTTTTTTTGTTTGTTTAAAAACACACTTAAACTAAAGATTTCAGACAATATATTCAGTTTAATCTTAATAAAATGACACAATATTGCATCTTCATATACAATGAAATCATTACATAAACCAACCAACAGAAAACAAAGTTTATTCCTAGAATTTCTGAAAAGCAAAGACTTCCTGCAGTGACAATGATGCAAAAACACTGCAGGTGTTCAGTACAGCCGAATAACGGACTGTAACATTTCATGTTGTGACCTACAGATCCCAGGCTCTCCGGAATCTACAAGTCCAAAATTAGACCGCAAACTTCAGAGTCACCGCCATCAACTTCTGAACAAGACAAAAGCCTGTGCGAGATTTATTGGGGCTTTAACATGTGTACACTTTTCTTCTTCGTTCTTTATTGCTATCAGACATTGTTTTGAGTCCTCAACATGTCGGCGTAGTTCCACTAAAGGAAATGGGTCTTTGAATGTGAGGGAGTGCAATCATTCTCAGTTACTGTACAAGTGTGTGCTGACAATGCACATCAAGGCAAAAGAACAGTGTAAATATTCAATGGCAAGAGTTCCTCTAGAAAAGAAAAACTTTGCAGTTACAACGGTAAACAATTCAAAATACTAATCATTTCGAAGATTTACAAAAGCAGGTACCTAACAAAGATACTCCTTTTTGTCGTGAGCTACCTCTTGTAGTTGATAGTCTTTTTTTTAAATTTTTTTTTTTTTTAAATCTCCTGTAGATACAAAACGGGATTTGTGAATTTGCGGTCCGAGCGTATTGAAGGGCCAGTGTAAAAAACAGCAGATGTGATTCCATTGATTTTCAGAGTTCAGATTTAAAATAATAAAACTGCAGGTGCAAAGATAACGTCCGTCAAAAAACAGTTTTTCAAAAGCTGCAGGTCACTTTACGCACCGCCAGCTATGAACCACACAGCTACACATAATTCCTCTTGTCATAGTCCCCGTTCGGCGTGGCTCTCTTGGTCGGTGCGTATTTTACCGAGTATCCAGAGTTGCCGGTGGAGGGACAGGAGCAGCACAGCAGCGCTCCTCCGATCAGCAGCAGCGCTGAGGCCGCCCAGCCGATGTAGAGCGCCGCGCCGATCTCCCTCTTCTTGGATGCGGGCACCTGCGGGTTGTAAAAGTCCGATATGATGTTGTTGGCCATCCAGCAGAGAGGCACTAGCACAAACAGACCACTGATGATAAAGGTGGCCCCTCCGGCGTTCACCACCCGGGCTTTGACGTACTCAGCGCGGATACAGTTGGTGCACTGCGCCCCCGCAATCACAACCATGAGCCCCAGCACGCCCATCACCGAGGAGATGACCGTGAGCGCTCTGGCCGCCTGCAGGTCGTGGGTAAGGGCGAGGACGGAGTCGTGCATCTTGCACTGCATTTGGCCCGTACTCTGCACCACGCACGACATCCACAAGCCGTCCCAGATTGTCTGAGCCACCACGATGTTGGCTTCGATGAAAGCCGTCACCTTCCACATGGGAAGCCCGCACGAAACCATCACCAGGAACGAGCCAATTACGCACAGCGATAGTCCCAGGATCTCCAGTCCGGCAGACACCATTTTTGCTCTTTACGTTCAGTCAAATCAATCTGAAACTTTTCAAACTCTCCCCTAATTTATCTTCTTCAGAGCAAGGTGTCTTTATGCTCTTTATCACGTCGTTGTCGCCTCGATGTACAGGAGCGTCAATCGTTAGTTGCGCATCACTCACCACATTTACTCGGAGATGTAAGAGACAGCAGCTCTGAGTCTCTTTGTTAGTGAGGGGATGTGAAAACAACTGGAATCACAGTAGCACCGGACCACGAATATCTGCGGGGTGGGGGGTGCATGGACTCGAGGAGAAACTTTCCTCCAATCAACTATCGCCGCATCCTCAAGGGACCAATGAAAACGCAGGGAAGTTGTGAGGCTGAATAAAGCGGTCCAGAGCGCATTGTGCGTTTGAACAGTTATTTACAATGAATAGAGGGGGCAGGAGAAGGGGTGAAGGCGCACAGGGGGTGTTTTAAGGCTATGGAGCAGCTGAAATGCAGTGGTTGGATGAATCATGGCACTTGTTATTGATTTTTCAGACATGGAGTCTAATGCCACTTGTCTGCCGTATACATATAGCTTAAAATGGCCATTTCACACCCATTGTGATATATGTTAGGCTTTTAATTGGCTGTCTTAAAATGCCACAAAAGAAGAAAGAAAAGAACATCTCATATTAATTTATTAATGTATTGACTTTGATTTGAAGTAGTTTTTCATTAGTTCTGTTTCCTTGGTCACTACTGAAACATGTAAAAAAAAGAAGGTATTTAGGCTTTCTTTGAGTGCAACGATTTACCATCACACATTCACTAAATCTTTTGAATGATCAAAAATAGTCTTTATCTGATTCTTGAAATCAAGTTGCTCTGGCTTTTTATCTTTGTTGTTATAGGTTACTTATTAATTCATAGCAATCATTTGTGTGATTATTGTTTATTATGAATGATGTATTTCTACCATGTTGCTGTGTATGTTATTTGTTGTTTTTAATATTGCATGAGGTGGATGGTTATGCATGCACCACCCACCACAGTAAAGAATACTTTGTGAAATGTAATGACTAGACTTTGCTAAAAGTACAAATCTTTCCTTGAAATTATTATTCAAGTTTTCGTTTAGTATTAATAAATCAATTGATTTAAATTTTATTTGATTTGATATATTTTCTTTTTGGTAGCCTTATATCCACATTTAGCTATTCTATAACACGATTTTAAAAGCTCATCAGAGGCTGTGTTTTGTACTATACAAACTCTTAATCTGTAAAGTAAGGAGATACTTTTTAATTAATGGATCATAAAGGAGCTATTATCCTCTGAAAGTGGACAATAGGCTAGAATATGGATATGGAACAGTCTACATATGGAAATACAAAGATCTAAAATTGTAGCCTACAAAATGTTTAAATATTTATGAATAGTAGTGAATAGTTTCCACCGCTGCATAGCAGATTATAATAATATGTCCAGTGGTTAATGGTTTATTGTTAATGGAAACTTTTTGGTATAGTATAGCTAGTGTGGTGTAGGCCTATTCTGAAGAAAACATAATTTGACAAATATAACCTAACATTTATTTTTCATTAAGCCAATTAAAGCTTGGCAGCATCCAGTTTTAAATGGACAATTTATATCAAACAGTTCTATGGTACATTAAACATTTCCAACGAGCGTATGAGTCGACAGGGAAAAGAACCCGTTACTGGGCGAATTGTTTAAGAAACTGTATCACACCGGCAGCCATGTTGGATCTACCAGGGAGGGATGTTTTACGGGTCAGCCGTCCCGGCAGTTGAGCCGTAATGGCGTCAGTGGCGCAGCAGATAGCCGTTGGTAATGGAAAGCTTCAGGGAGGAGGGCGGACTCACGGGGACGGTTTCCGGGTTTCCCTTCCTGGGCTGGGGCAGCGGCAAGAGGCAAACGGCTCCTGTTGATTAACAATAATTCAAAGTTACGCTCAGGTAAGGCACTGCTCGGTGGTTTGTTGTGTTTGTGTTAGTTTTTACAAACTGTTTGAATGAGTCGCAGCAGGGGGAAGAAGACACACCGGAGAGTCAGTTGAAGCCTTGCTGGCAACATGACACCAGTCGCGGTAACAACTGTTGCTTGCTAAAGTTTGACATGTAACGTTTACAAAGTTTCAGTGCTGTATTACACTCAAACTCGGTTTAATCAAACGAGTTTTTAAAGAGGACGTCACAGTTCAATGAGCTACGGTATTTGACTGCGTACGTACACATTATAACGTCCTTGTCCCAGTTGATGTTTGGTAAACTCAGTCTGTCAGACTGGGTGTGGTGGACATCACAGAGGCCTTCACACACGTTTCAATCTCCAGTGACTGAAGCATTGATTTATAATCTCAATCATTTGACACAAATGTCCAAGTAAATACTTCCCCCTCTTCAGATTTTCATATCAATGATGATAGCCACACACCTTTTTTTTCCAAAACAATTTGTGCCATTTCAACTCATTTATTGTCCCATTGTTCCAGTTCACACTTGATAACTTCAGGGAAACTCAACACTTCAGTGGGCATACATATTCCTAAATCAAAACCATATAAAATCTGCATCAGACGTGCCTTTCAAAGCATTGACTTCCACACATTTCCTGTAAATCTCTTCTTGTGTTCCTACATTCCTGAACTCTGAAATCGCCTTTTAACATCTGATTAATCCTTGACCTTTTGATTGTAAATGCACATTTGCGCAAAATAAATTTTGTGTTTAGACAACTTTACAATAACAGCGGGAAATAATAACATATTTTCATTATGTGTCTGTCTAAGATGTGGCGGAGGGCCACTATTGAAGAGTTATCATCCATCTTTGCTTGTGTTTATGGCTCAGTGAAAACATGCATATTTCACTTCCTTTCTTGCTGAGTGGTGAAGACTATAGGCACGATGGCAGACGGCGTGAGCTGTAATCTCGGGCTGGCAGCTGCCCTTTACTTCACTAACAATTTAGCTTTTTTTATCCAGCTGGACACGGATCAGTTTGCTATCAGAAGGACAACATCTCTTAGTACTGAAAGATGTCTCAGGCCTCTGATCCAGCACCTTCACCGCTCTCTGACCTTTCCCCTTCCTGCGACCTTATCTCACAAACACTGACCGGCACAGGAGCGCCAGGGAAGACATATGTCTATTTATGACACTATAAACTACAAGGGGATGTTTCCTCCAGTTTTGCACTGGGGTGTGAATGGAAAAGCAAAACTTGATTCACATTGACAGACCCAAGTAGACCTGAACTATTGTGTCAGAGATTTGAATAATGATGTTACACAGCAGGATACCTTTGTTCACTAGAAACACCGGGTGAAGAAACACATGTTCAAAATAACTTTGATCCCTACAAGTGCCAGATTTATTCTGATAACATTGGATTTACTTTCACCCACTATGCTGTAGTCAGTCAAGTAAATATGTTGGCCCTCACTAAAATCACTAAAATTAACTCTTCTTGTCATCATTGAATAATCTGTCATGATATATATATTATATATATTGTGAAATTGTTATTTTTCTCGAAATTCAACGGAGAAACCATTTATAGATAGAATAACTGGCTAAAGGAATGTCTGCTTCTGGCAAATTAAGCAGATGAAATACCTGGCAAATCAATGCAAATATTCTGTAAATCCAAAATTGCTGTAAAGCAGTCCTGCTCATTTTGCTCATTGATTTGCAACATTGTCCATAATGTTGATGTTAAGAGATATTGAAGGGATATCTACCTAAGTATTAATGGTATGGCAATCTCTTTTATTGCCCAATCCTAATATCTCAAATATTTTTTAGATCAATCATTTCGTATGATTAATTAACACAAAAAAAATGTAAGAAATGTCCATCAAAAATTTCCCAGAGCACGAAGGTGACATCTTCAAATGACTTGTTTTGTGTGACCAAGATCCCTAAAACCAAAATTTTTAACTGTTCATTACACTAAAGAAACTGGAACTAGTTCATATTTGGCATTTTTGCTTGTTAAATTACTTTATGATTAATTGTTGCAGATTTATTTTCTGTTGATTGACAGTTTCTTACTTGATAATATGCAAGAAATATATGCAAGTTATAAAAAAGAATAGGGATTTGTGTTGTGATTAAAAAAAATTGTCATTTAATCTGTCATTACATTTTTTTTTTATTCCTTTGCAATATTCTCTCATTCAAATGCCGATTTACCAAAAATAATTATACAGATCATTCCATGGCCAGAAACAAGCATGGAGATAAAAAAAAATGACACAACTTGCACCTTTAACCGCACTAACATGTTAGTTTCACAATCAATCATCCACCTTTTTTTTCCTTTTTGTTTTTTCATTTTGCTGTACAGCAGCTGTGTGAGTAGCACAGTGTTAGGATAACATTTTGTTGCTATATGACTCCCACTTGTTTTTAGTCATTTCCTCTTCTGTCCCCATCATCATAAACGGTCCATCCTGTGCTTTAAACTCTGTTTGCGTGTTATGAACAGGCCTGCTGGTTTCCTCATGGTTGAAAGGCTTTTTTATTCCGCTTATTGTGGCTTTTTTTCCTCTCTCTGTGCTCCTATTATAAAGTGTTCCTAAAGCCACATTTTAAAAATCAGTATCGTAATTTTACTTTTGTTGCCCACCACTATTACCTTTGGCCCCCAAGGGCTACTTAATAACAGTCAAGCCGCCCTGTTTATGTGTTGTTGTGAGTGTCTTTACATGTGTCAAACATCACTTTATTATGCTCAGTAGCTCTCGGGTCCCAGTTGCTGTGATCAGTTGCCAGTAAAATCCCATTTTTGTTGTTGTGCAACTGAGTTCACTAAATCTCCACGGTGCGAAATTATTGTTTCAATGTTTCCAATAAAAGCAGAAAAGCTTTAATCCACGGAGAGCGGGTGTGCAGACCCTTGACACTGCTTGTCAGGAAGGTGAATAGTTTTACCAGCACTGCTGCCCCTTCATGGCTTCACTCCAACCAATAAGTCAACTGTTAATGCATTACATGCCAAGAACTCTGGCTTTACTAAGGTGGCATTTCTTCCCTTTTGGCCCAAACTGTTTAATCTCCCCCACGTCTGGCCGGTTGATTAGCTGTGTGTATGTGAGTAAGCAGCTCAGCAGCCCGGCCGATTAAATGGCCATTATTAAGAGTGTATTATTGAATTGTGCCTCCTGCCTGTCTGTCCTGTTGTGTTGCCTTTGTGATATTACAAGTGGGATATTGGAACGGTTTAATTAATCTGCTGCCGGACTAATGCTGGTTCCCACAGAGCCTGTTGAAGAATAACACTTGGGATGTGTGTGTGATACACATGAATACGCCTGTGTGGGCCGCTACATTAAATGAGATGTTCATTAACAATGAAAGCCCATTTATTATCGTCTTTGTTGTGTTTTGATGGCTGAACCTAATGATTAAGCTACACTCGTGTTGTGGCTCTAGGGAGGGTTAGTCCATCACTTTGCTCCAAACTCGACTTGTTCTTTAGTGCCACTATGAGATTGACTTTTTTTTTTTTTTGTGAAATATCTCAAACACTATTGGATGTATTGCTATGAAATGTGAGAGATATCCATGTCTTTGGTGATGCCGTGACTTTTCCTCTCATGCCACTACCAGATCAAAGTTTTATCCCGTGAAATGTCTCAACACCTCCGAAGTGGATTGGCATATATTTTGTACAGAGATTCAAATACCCAGAGTATGTATCATAATGGCTTTGGTGATCTTCTGGATTTTTATCCAGCAACACCATGAGGTTGACATTTGTGGTTCTTAAGAGAAATGTCTCAACAACCTTTGGATGGACTGCCATGACATTTGGTACACACATTGTTGTTCTCCACAGGATGCATTTTTATAACTTTGGTGATTCTGACTTTTTCATTCAACTCCATCATCAGGTCATAATTGTGGTGAAAGTCGGTGAACATGGTAAACAATAAATCATTTGGTATATAAATTGTAAAGAAACTGAAAAATGTCCATCATACTTTCCCGGAGACCAAGTTGACTTATGCAAACGTCTTGTTTTGACCAACCATACTTTCTTTGCCCACCTTTTTAATTTACATTTAATTCTGTAACTGGGTTCACCTTTACACATCTACAGTCCTTATCCGGCAGAGCCTACACCTATATTATTTATTATTGACCTCTCCCCTTTCTGTTCTGACATGTGGTCGGGCCTGAATCTGGTCAGGGGTGAGGCACGTGTTCTCCCTCCTCCCCATAGCTGAGGTACCCTGTATAGGAAAGGCTTCAGGAACCAGAGGGATAAACAGCCATTGTTCTCCCTGGGGCTCGGTGAAACCACTCTGTCAGTATGAGAGATCTCTGCCCAATTTCATGTAGATACAGAGGGCCCCCCGACTAACATCTAATAGATTTAACAGTGTGAAATGGTTCTCCTAGTGTCCACAACTGTGCGTTTGTCACACAGTGGAGATGGAGAAAGGTCAATCCAGATTCCCATGCCACCTCTTTTTCCCCATTACATAACCAGAGTGCATCTCCGTTTGGCACACACGACAGCCTGCCTCTTTCTAATGCTTATCACACTCCACCTGTCAAGGGCCAGTGTGTTGGTGATAAAATGGAGCCTGTTCTTCCTGCTCAGTCATTATGTAGCTAATTTATCAAGCGGGCTTGTTGCTCTGTCGTCTGTTCAGGGTCATAGAGTGGGGCAGGAGCGAGGGGTACATACAACAGTTTAATAGGAGTCTGGGAACACACTTGTTGCCCTGAGCTCTTAATCTCTGTTACTTCCGTGTGATAGTGTTAAAGAACAGTGTAGTCGTTGGCCTAAATGAACGTCTCAACATGGACTCAATGTACAGTAAATATAAATATACTGAGGTGGAGTTATCTTTTGAAATGATCCACATGTGTAGTCTTTCTATTTATATATTTTCACAGTTCATTACTTCAACAGTTTTACAACTGACTACGACTTTCGTTTGTTTTCACTTCACCCGTTGGAAAAACATACGTGGACAAACCACGCCAGGACTGACATGGCGGCGGAATAGCGACACTACATTGACAATCCATCAAAACTACTGCGGTATCCATTCCCACCTCATCCTCATTTGAACACCTTGCTTTTAAACTGTGCGGTCCCAAACCCCTGGTTACTGCTGTTATTTATCCTCCCCCCAAGCCAAACCCTACATTTCCTTTTGACATATCTGAATTTCTAACTCAACTCTGTGCCATATCACCATCTGTTCTTCTGCTAGTCGACTTTAACATCCATGTCGACTCCACAGACTGCAAAAACCACAACAGACCTCCTGGATATACATACTACACTTCTTCAACATCACCCAACAGTTTGATTTCCCCACCCACAGAAAAGGACACACACTGGACCTGGTCTGCACCTCTGGCGTCACCATCAATAATCTGGCCAGTACCGACCTTACCATCTTTGACCAAATATGGCTAACGCTCTGGACATAGACATCCTCGCCCCCGCTGCTAAACAGATACGCACCATAGCATTCCTTAACCTCAAGTCCATCAACCCCTCCTCTCTCCTCCACCCTGGCTGCCACCATCTCTGACTCTGCCCTCACTCCGAACGCCTCCCCCATTGACCTGGTTAATACTTACAATGATGCCCTCTCCTCCTGTCTTGACGATATTGCCCCCATAAAAACAAAATCTGTCTCCTTCACACACTCTGCCCCCTGGTAGACTGACTAACTCCGCCCCCTCAAAGCCGAGGGCCGTTAACTGGAAAGACTCGCCAACATAACCGGTCTCACTGTCCACCAGGATGCCTTACAAACTCCACCAACAACAATACAAAGACGCTCTCAACAGTGCTCGCTCCACCCACTACTCTTCTATCATCCAAGCCCATGGACACCATCTCCAACTCCTTTACCACCAGCAAATGCAACACTTTCCTTTTCATTTTTAACATCAAAATTGACACAATTCGCAAACAACTGGCCGCCTGCTCCTACACCAAACCCCATGGACTTTAACTGTTATTATTATTATTATTACTATTATTAATATGATTTTTGTGATGAAGAACCGTGATTTACTTTTCTTAATGTACTTAATTTGCTGGATTTTTACAAAAACTGCCACTCCTGTTTGCTTATTTTATCTATACCTATTTCTAGCATTTCTGGTAAAGATTTGACTTAAAGTTTAGTTTTACAAATGGAGCTTCAACAACCAATTCAAAGCTAAATCTCTCTGACAACGATAACCTTTAATAAAAACGTTGGCTAAGAAAGGCTGGGATACAACATATTAGACTCAACAGATTCCTTATATCCCATTTACAGCCTAAATACAGTACGAAAACATTTGCCAATTATCTTTGTCTAACACTGTAAAAGCAGCAATTACATTAGAAAATCAAAAGAAAATGGGTTCAAACTGAACAAAGAAAGAAAAACTAATCCTACTTAATGTGTGTGTTGGAAAGCAACATTCAAAATGTTCAAAATCTGATCAGTATATACTTTGGATGGATAAAACATCACCTAAAGGAAAGAAAAAATGGAATTACAAGTTTTAGGTTTAAGCAACTTTTCTCTTTTGAGAAAATCTTCAGTGAATTCTTAAGAAAGATTTTTATCAAGATGCCTGGAAGAAGTGTTTTCCTGCTTGGGGGGGGGGGGGTATTCTGAACTGTTTTAGTGTGGTTTATCTGATTTCCTTCACTAATTCAAATCTCTTTTTTTTTTTTCACCAGAAATCCAGTAAACAACAGCTATGTCTCAGTCTGGAGAGAAAGGGAAGGTGAGTAACGGGCTGAAATATCCCCACATTACAATTTTTAAACTAAACTATGACCGATGGACAGCGTATTCAGGAGGGGTTTCTAATAAGGCAGTGGTGATTAAGACTCATGGTACTTGTAATCTCATGCACACACACTTGCACAGGCATCCAGAGGAAATCCTGTATAAATGTGTAAGTGTTTCATAGCTAGGCTTTATTGCCAGTTGGAATTTCTTAATGTGCATCATCATCAATCTCACTCTTATACACTCACTTGCACCTTTTACTCACCTCATAAAATGAAGAAAAATGTCAGTGAGTGAAAGGAATGAGTAGTAAGTCGTAGGAAATCAAATAAGACTAAAATGACATACATATTGTGTCCTTGAATCTGAGTTATTAATATGACTAGTTCAATACTTCCTTAATAACTGCAGTTTTGACCCCTTTGAACAATGTCTGTTTTTTTTTGTGCTCTACAGTTCCCAGATGCAACAGGTTATGTAGGGTTTGCCAACCTCCCAAACCAAGTGCACCGAAAATCAGTGAAAAAGGGGTTTGAATTTACCCTTATGGTTGTGGGTGAGTGATCACTCTTTTCTTTTGAAGTAAACTATATGATTTCTTCAGAGAATAGAGTTTTATTTTCCATTGTCTTTGTTTTTCAGGGGAGTCTGGTTTGGGAAAATCGACACTTATAAACAGCCTGTTTCTAACTGATCTCTACCCTGAACGCTACATCCCTGGTGCAGCAGGTATACTCCCCAGTACACACACATACACACACATACACATGCATACACAAATATGCACACTGTAATAATAGAGAAATGTCTGCTGCAAAGTCTCCAGCAGCGCATTATTTCAAGAGGAATGTTGGGAATGCCTTAGTCTGAAAATATGACCCTGCCCTTCTTATGACTTGACTTAGGTTAGGACTTGTTCTGGCTTGAAAACAATTATCCAGGCCCTCCCTGGTCTTGTTTGTGCAGATAAGAAAAAGTGTAGCTCTTTTAGATGACAAAACCCATGATTTCATTTTTTACGGTGTATCCACCTTCTTGACGCTTGCAGTTGTGGCAGCTCTGCGGCCTGCGTAAGCACGTAGCTCAGGCTGGAATTTTGGATATTAATGTTCCACTTGGGTACTGAAGTGTCAGTACTTCTAATCAATTATTCGTGTGCTTCCACTCCACAGAGAAGATTGAGAGGACGGTGCAGATTGAGGCATCAACTGTGGAGATCGAGGAGAGAGGAGTCAAGCTTCGCCTCACCGTGGTCGACACCCCTGGATACGGCGACGCCATCAACAGCCAGGACTGGTGTGTTTATGTGCCGTGGAGGAGTAGGGAGTGATTACAATTTGGGACATGTTTCCTGTCCAGCATGTTCTCTCATCCTTACCTCCTGTCCTCAACTACTCCCTTTCTCAAGTTACATCTCAAACTCCCATTTCCTACCTCTACTCCCTTTGCATTCCCTCTATCTGAATTTCCTTTGTGTGTGTGTGTGTGTGTGTGTGTGTGTATGTGTCTGTGTCGCTGTCTCTGTGTGCCATCCTCATGTCGGTAGGGTCGATGTAGCCTCTGTCCAAGATCTATTTCCTGTTGATTGTCCTGGCATAGCTGTACTTTTACTCTCCTGGACCCACATACTCTCCTACAAAGGCTACCCAAAAGGACACAACAACAATGAAATAACTGTTGTCTGCTTCTCAATAATTACATAAATAATGTACTAATGTAATGACTAGACGTATTTGGCTGAGTTTCTCCTTGACAGTGAACACCCTCCTAGACTTGTTCCTTGATAGCCTTCAGAATGACGTGTGTAATTTCCTTCCCTTTATTGTCATTCTCAGTGTTGATGTTGAAAAAATGTTTACGTGGTCATTTGGAGTGATTAATGAGGCTTACGTCTGTTTCTCCGCCTGTTTGCCTCTGATGTCAGCTTCAAGACCATCATCCAGTACATTGACAATCAGTTTGAGCGATACCTCCACGATGAGAGCGGGCTGAACCGAAGACACATAGTGGACAACAGAGTGCACTGCTGCTTCTACTTCATATCTCCATTTGGACACGGGTAAACAAACTCTCTCGTACGCTCTCTGTAGTTGACATCTATACCCAGCTGTGGTTTACTTGGGTCTATTCAGTACATTCAAGATTACCTGAAAGAAGACCTAAAACATTTCTGAGTCCCCTTCTGAAACACACTGTAAAGTCATATTCATGATTTTGCCTGATTTTGGTGTGTTTTTGATTATAAGACCTTTTGAACAGTATACAGCACACATTTAATGCCAACAAAGCAGAACTTTCTCATTTTGGATGTTTGAAAATAAGGCGGCTCCTAGTAAAGTTACACCATAAATATGTTGTATCTAGCATTGGTTACTGTCTTTGGCTTGTTAGCCTACACTTCCATCGACCAGAAAATTGCATAATAAGTTTTGTGCTCCTATTATAGTGAAAAGGGGTGAATTTTTTCTGAACTGCAATTATTGATCTATATTTAAGTTGATGTAGTTACCTAAACTGAGCAGTGACTTCAGTTTTGTCTCCCAGTGCTGTCGTGTCGTTTTACATTCAGTGTTATCACCTTTTTAATATCCCTTCCCTCTCACTCACAACATCCCCTCATCTGTGTGTGCTATCCTCTGTTTTCCAATATGTCCTTATAGTTCTTTGTCTTCATAATAATCTGTTGTCTATGCTAGTCTAAAGCCTCTGGATGTGGAGTTCATGAAGGCTATCCACAGCAAAGTCAACATAGTCCCCGTCATTGCCAAGGCTGACACACTGACACTGAGAGAGAGGGATCGCCTGAAGAGAAGGGTGAGTTTGATGCACACACACACACACACACACACACACACACACA
>CALSCE010000020.1:2054322-2097367 GCA_943593645.1 Bovichtus variegatus | reverse complement strand
TCTTCTTCTTCTTCTTCTTCTTCTTCTTCTTCTTCTTCTTCTTCTTCCCTCCAAACATCCATCCATCAGCTGTACAGGAGCTTCTTGAACATCTTGTCAAGAGTCCACTTACAATCCACATGTAGATCTCGCTGATTATCCTATTTTTTTTGCATACTAGTTTGCCGAATGGGCAACATTTACAAAGCGGTGAACACGGTTAAAATGTTTTAATACTGGACGATTATCATAGACGTGTCTGTTATTTAGTCTTTGATCTTAATTATGACTCCACAGAGCTGCCAGTGACAATGGTACTAAGAGGTTTTGCCATCACACTATCATGTTTACGAAAATATATGTATGAATTATGCATTTTCCTCAAGTCCAAGCTTCAGATGGCACCATTTTCCATTTACTTTGCTATCAGGTTACGACTGTTTTGAACATATTTTAACTTAAATTTGAAAAAAGAAAAAGAAGTTGTTTGCTTCTCATGTTGTCTTTTAGAGTGATGTTATGAGTGAATCAGTAACCATCATGTTTACCTCTGGATGGTTTCAGACCTTCAGTCCTTCAGTCTGTTCATGCAATAACTATAAATATTACCACACTGAAAGGTAAGTGTGGTTATGAATGAGGTAAACTGTCCATGCAGAGAACGAGAAATGCTTTGTCTTCAATTGTTTTAAACTAGAAACCTTATTTTGTAGCCAACACTACATACTTCTAGGCTAAAGTTTATTCTGCCTTTAGGCTGGAAAGCTACTATATGCAAGTAGACAACATTATAGCTATAAAGAGAAACAACTCAGCTTTAGGATCATGTTAAAGCTGAATAAAAGTGCCATGTTGTTAATATTTTTTGTATTTATCATCAAGAGCCGCATGATCTTTAATGTCAGTGCCAAACTCCAGACTGAAAACTAATCACACTGTTCAGTCCAGTTTTTTTAATGTGTCCATATTTGCTTCAGTGAGGTCGTTTAACGTGTAAAATGTTCTGTTTGTACACTACATGTGCAGCCTTTCATCATACTGTATTTGAGCTTTCCCTTTTTAAAATACGATACTTAATTATTGAACAGTTTTATGTGTAAACGCCTTCCAGCCTTCTGTTTAGCGGTGTCATCTAACTGTGCTGTCATTGATGTATTGTTGGCATCATTTTGTTTTTCTGTCTTTTGCTCTTTTATGCAAATCTGTCTGTTGAACTTACTAAGACAAACATAACTATTATTTCTTATCCATATGTCAGTAAAGACTTGTTTTTAAGACTTAAACATTTTTTTTGTATTTCTCTCTGGAATAAAATTTGTTAAGAGAACAAAAAGTTGACACTTGTGAATTCTGGAGTTACTTTTGAATGACACATTTCTGGCATCTGCAGAGTTAAGTGGAGAAATGGATGAATAATGGAATGGAACCGTTGTGTCAACCACAACCACAGGATATATCTATAACGTTTTTTCATTATGTTCGACCTTGTTGAGGACTTGTGGGCCTTAGTTAACGAAATATCATCGACAGTAGGCTACCTTAAATACTTTAATATGGGCAAAAGTTGCCTTCGGGGTGTAATAAAGTAAAATAGAAACACTACAATAGGGCTTCAACTAACGATTATTTCCATTATTGATTAGTCTGCTGACTATTTTCTAAATTATTCGATAAATTGTTTGGTCTATAAAATGTCAGAAAATAGTAAAAAATGTCACTCCCAGTTTGCCAAAGTCCAAGGGGCTGTCTTTAAACATCTTGTTTTGTCAGTCCAAAACCCAATAATATTCAGATTAAAATTATATAAAACAGAGAAAAGCAGGAAATCTCCATATTTGATAGGCTAAAAACGGCATTTTCTGCCATCTTTGCATTTAAAATGACTTCGACAATTAATCGATCATCAATATTGTTTGACTAATCGTCGCAGCTTTACACTACAATACAAACACTTAGAAAAGGGAAACTTGAAGCCAGAGAAAGTTACATGTTGAAACTGTAGGTTTATCAGACATAATCTCATGTTTGTTTTTTATGGTGGCACCAATGCTTTAAATGAGTATTGTAATTTTTGGAACGGATTCTCTAGTATTTATTTCCTTTTTGGAACTTGCCTCAAAACTAAAACCTATTTCTGACTGGACACTGGAGAGAAGTTCTATAGATATAGACTTAGATTGATGTCAATGAGGTTGGTTTGGACCCAAACCCCCTCGTGGCATGCTGTAGTACCCCTGCTTGTAGGACACTCTGCAGTGTGACTGGCTGAGTCTGTGTGGAGGAGGAGGGGCTTTCTTCTGTCAGCTCGGCCCGCCCTCATGCTGTCTGTCCGGGGTTTGGAGGCGAGGCGAGGGGCCGCTTTCTGTGAGCCGTCGCTTCGGTAAAATCGAGGGAGGAGAGCGGTCAACATGACGACCAACATCAGGTACAAAAGCCGGATTCCGGTGAAAACAGGAGGTGAGTGTGTTTCCTGGATGTTATTTACAGCCATGAGTTTACTGGGAACCAATGCAATGACTGCTTCATGTTTCTGTCTCCCTGGGCGTCGCTCTGCATCCCTGCACCTGCGCTCCCTTCTCATCCATCCTGTAATGGCCATCAGAGGAAAACACAGAGGTAAGAGACATCATTTCTATCATTCTTTTTTTTATTTATTTTTTAAAAATTGATGTTGATAATGAATATCGTGTTGTGAGAATACAGCGTCGCCCTGTACGGCCTCGGCTGCAGCAGCATCAGCAGCAATATTTACGTTTCAGATCAAATGCATTCGCCTTTTTTCTCCCCGATGTGCACGTTTTCCTGTAAGATGTGTAAGCGCAAGATGCTCGGAGGGCAGCCATGCCATCACAGGCTGAGCTGTGCTCACCACACTGACAGGCGCTGGGGGGTTAGGTTTCATTTTTAGACGCATATGTGGAGCAGGCCGGCGTCACAAGAGGCGGGCAGCCAACATGGTACCCAAACGGCAGCATCCTTCCTCTCCATCCTCTCCTCGCCAGAGTTATTTGCGATACTCGGTCATTAAGTCGACCGACGGACTGACCTAATTATCAACGTTACATCAGCACGACTCGTGATTACAGTCGCTGTCTGTCGTGAAGCCATCCTGACCATTGTTCAGCTCAGAAACACAGCTGCCACATGAGCCTGCAGGGGAGGTCGCATCTCTGATGACCCTGGGCCATCCTCCTCCTCATCCCCCTCCCCCTCTTCCTCTTGTCATATAGTGTCTGATGACAGTAGGGGAGTAGGTGCACGTGCTGAGTGTGCTTGGATGATTCAGCGAACCTGGTTGTTCATAGATTTAAAAGTGTCCATCAACAACATGATTCAAGTGAGAGTGTGAGGCTCCCAAAATCAAGCTTAAAGCTGAAAATGCATCGATAAGCATGAACACTTTTCAGCATTATTTTGGTCTATACTGCCTAACCATTAATTCTATAGCTGCCAGTTTATTAGATACAGCAAACTAAAACCAATGCAGTCAACTACAACAGCTCTACAATAAACCTTACCTTTAATGAACATTATAATGTCCACGTTTTTGCTTTTGTTGAAACTGTTTTAGTGCTATTTAGTCTACTCTTGTTGATATATATGCATAGACTAAATATTTTAAATACCTCTCAGACCAAATGCTCTGTTACAGTCCTGCATTCATAATGATAATTGTATAACAGATCAGAAGTATTAACAGTAAACACTACAGCTGCCCTCTCTAAGTCGACTAATCGTTTTTTTTTGTCTTAGTTGACTAAGATTTCTTTAGTCGATTACTCTTTGTTTTAATGGTTTTTCATGCTGAATGACTTATTCCAAGAAGCTTATGAGCACATATCTGGTAAACAATAGATCATTCTATATCATATCTTTAGTCGAGGACAGCACTAGTACAATTGTACTTAAAATACCAATAGTACATTTAATTTTCAAGCAGAATTGAACTTTTTAGAATTTTTTATTATTTTTATACTTTAAAAGTTAAATCTTTACAGTAGATATATGCAACATGGACTTGAACTGGGGACACTGAGATTACATAGTCAGCACTCGAATCCCTTTAGGTCACCAGGCCTTCACATTATTACCACAACATTGTATATTATATCATCAAAGTAAGTAATAAAAATAGCTGGAAAATATTTGAAACAAAGTAGAAGAATAAAGAAGAATTTATTCAATTTAAGTAAAGTACAAGAACCTGTAAATTGTAGTTGCATACAATACTTGAGTGAATGTATAGGTCCACTACCAGTATTTAGGTTACTTTGCACTAAAGTGTCTCCTAAATGACTGAAATGTAGAATCAGAATTCGGTTTATTGCTAAGTAGATTTTCCCATACAAGGAATTTGCTTTGGTGTATTGGTGCATAACTTAAACATAGTAAGAGAAAATTAAATAAAAAAATAAAACCAAGTACAAAAATCAAGAAACATAAATATAGAATAGATGGAAATTACAATAAAAGTATGAAAAAATACTCTAAAATACGCACAATATATTCGAATGAAAGAGCTTTCAGAAGTGGTAGTTGGCAGAAATGTGCAAAATTGTCCAAGGAATGTGCAAGGAATCATGCCCCTTTCATCTCTTCACTCTGTAGTGTTTAACATTTTCTTTTGCAACACAACTGGTTTCCATCTTCATATTTCTCCAGTATTTAGTCTCCTCGGTGCCCTTTGCCCTCCTCACTGCTGGCACATACAAGCTGGCCAGGTTGCGCTCCCAAAAATTCCCAGTTGGACCAAATCCTGTAGTTGAAATGATTGTAATCACATGGTATCACCACCGCAACACACACACACACACACACACACACACACACACACACACACACACATGCACAAGCTTATAAATGGATTGCTGGCAAACCTGGATTAGTACGATTGTTGCAGAGTGATGTGCCTGCAGATGTAGCATTGACAGTTGGTGCACAAACAGTAAAAATAACCTAAAATTACAATCAAACTGTTATAAATGTTCCACTCTTCAACGTGTATTGCTTCACTCATGCTCAGTATTTGGATTACTACAGTTTTTACACCTTGTGAGTTTTGCTTCTTGGCTCTTAGTTGCTCTTCACTCCCACATACTCTACTGCATCTGACCCTGTTTTGAAAAATGTCTCATATTCTGGATCCTCTAGGCTGCGGAGGAGGACTAAAAACAACTACTAGTGTTCAGTGAATGCTGAGATCATACCTGCTGAAAGAATCATAACTGATAAGCAATTCCTAAATAGTATTTTCCCTTCTCCTCTTCCTCTTTCCACGTCTCACTCCCTCACATCGCCCTAAATGTTCCCATCACTTGCTTTGCTGTGATATCACGTTACCCGGCAACAGTCTTTTTTTAATCCGTTTTCACCACTTCTCTGATACGAATTGAGTGGACGACACCATCTGACCTACCCACAATCCCGTGCTGTGATTATTCTGCGTGTGGGTGGGTGTACTCACTGAACAGTTTTTTCATTACAGATCAGAGAAACTGAAAGAGAAAAATCCCAATCACAGTTTTATTATCAACACTGCTGAGATGTGTCACCTCGACATAGTGACGCGCACAAGGGTCAAATGAAGTATGAACCACATTCAGAATACTATGGTCACCAGTGTGAAAACATCCTGACCAAATGTAAAGGTTTTTCATCTAAAAAAGTACACATCAGTGGGCAAAACAAGGTCCATTTAGTAAAGGATCAACGTCGGATTTTAGTGTCAGACTTAAGAAATGCACAATAGCAGCTTCACTATAGTCTTTGAAAGAATGTTACAATCATACAGACAGAAGAAATCGATCATAGAAGAGCCACAAATACAAGTTTCTCCTCCGACTGGAGACTCTGCAGACCCAAATGCAACACAGCCAGAAATGCATCTAGTATTTACCTAATATTGTGTACTTTATTTACCTGTCATAAGTCAATGTAACCTTTGCTGAATAACAGTCACTGTAGCCACAAGTGACAATTACTGTATATTGGATAATATTTATATAGTGTAACAGTAGCACAATTAGAAAAGAGCCACAATAAGCTTCTGGTCACACAAGACAAAGTAACTCCTGAGTGTATCAAATTGAGAAAGAGTCTGTTTTATAGCTTATAAATTAAACCTTTTGTTTGTATAAGGAAGAGCGTGTTATTTGTATGTTTACTTGTTTATCTGTCCTGGAAGAGGGATCCATCTTCTGTTGTTCCTCCTGCTTTTTCTCTTTTTTTGTGGCTTTTTTTGCAAACTGCTTTGAGCAGCAAGAAGAAAATATGGTGTATGTTAAATACAGATTGCAAACAATTGTCAATTTTGTCGTATGTAAACAAAGTTTACTGAAAAACGAAATCCTGGATTGCCACTAAAAAATTAAAAGTTGCTGAGGTAACAGTGAGATTTAAGGGTAACACTTTCTTATAAGGCACCATTTATAAAGGGTTTATGAATTCTAATCCTAGGCTTTATTAATAAGTTAATAAGTCATTTATTAATGCTTCATAGATCATTGATAAGAAAAAAACCTTTGGGTTGCCAGGTTGTGGAACATTTCTGGCTAATTTAGCGAGATACTTTCTCTTACGTTCATACAATTGACCTTCTGGAACTGTGCAGAGCATCTGGACCAAAATCCTTTTATCAACAACATATTAACATTCACATTTGAAGATGCAATAATAACCCTTTATTCTTACCAACTTATGAATGACCAACTTTTGCTTTTAAGAAACCTGTTATCAGAATCAGAATTATTATTCGCGAAGGTTCAGAGTAAAGAGTATAAGGAAGAGTATGTAGTGTACAATACTGTAATATTACTGACTTGTTAACAGACTGCAGACCTGTATGAGCAAATATGTCAGCATGAGCGCACCTTGTTGTCACCTCTGAGATGTCATGACTGTCGAAAGGAAACAGGTCAGCGATCACATCACACACTAGCTTCTCCCTGCAGCAGTGAACAGATGTTGTATCAGATGCACTTGTGTCCGTTCACGTGTGTCACTTCACTTCAGATGAACTCAACTCTCCGCTCCACCTCTCGCTTCACTCTTCCTCCATTACTCCACCCTCCCCTCACTCTCCCTCTCTTGTCTTTAAACGCGCTCACTCTCGCTGCCACAGATGGGATCCTCACCAGCTCCCAGTGTGGACCAGCTGCAGAGCAGGGAGAGGCGTATCTTGGGGGGTTGGGTGGCGTATTAAAACTGGGATTTGAACCCCCTGTGGCTTCGGCTTTTCAGCAGAAAAAAAAAGTTGTAAGAAGAGAACGAGAGAGTGGCTGATCCAAGAAGTGTTGAAACTTCTTCTTTCATAAGTATTTAATGAACACATTTCCAGCTTTTCTCTTTTGTTTCTCCTTTAAGACGTTTTAAGGAAAATTCTTCTTATTCCACATTCTGGCGATATCACCTTTTCTGTATTGAAGCTATATGTCATAGTGAAATATTGAAACCGATGCCATAGAGTCACAATCTAGATGTCTTGTGCATCATTTTATACACATTTTCCCAAAGTTTGAGTTTGAGTGTTCACTACACTTACCGTTTTGTGGGTTTGATTAATGTTTGACTGCACAGCATCAGTTTATAATGACTGACCCTCTGACTGCATGTCGGATATAGCAGACACTCGAGACGCAGTAAAGAACGCATGAATACCAACAGGCTATGATGAACACAGCCATGTAGGATAAAGCAGCTTCTGTCATCTTTGTGTGTGAATTTTTGCCTCTACAAGTTCTCTTTGGCGTGGTTTTCCTTCAATGCTCTTGTCTTTATTCACGTACACATTCTTTCCTTGTGTCATGCTGCAAACACGCATGTAAGGATTCAGTAGAGCGTGTGCGCTGCTTTATATTTTGTCTTGTACCTGAAGCAGCTCACCTCCTTTCCTTCTCTGAGTTTCATACGTAACACTGCAGTGCTCGTCATGTCTTGGCTCTGCATTTCAAGAAGCTTTTAGAAAGTAACTGGAGGCTGACCCAGATATAGAGATTCTTTGAAAAAATCTTTTCAAGTATTTTGTCGGTCTGGATATGTTTTGGCTTACAAGTTCTTTGGAAATAAGGATCAGGATTCTGAGCAGTAATCCAATAAACGAATGAAGAGAGTTAGATTATCTCATAACCTTTCTCTGTGTAATTTACTGCAAACTAAATCTGAATTATACTTTAATAAATAACATAAAGTTAATTTTTTGACTAGAAAATACTGAAATATTGCATTTAAGCATCAGGTTGGTGTTATTCTATAGTCTCCTTGAGCTTGTCAGTTTATTTTTTACCTTGGAAACAACAGATGACAAAACAATCTCAAGTCAACTTCACTTTCTCTGGAGCTTTTCACTGTATCACATGGTCTTCATCAGCATATTGAGTTTGCTTCTCATTCATATTGAACTCGACACTTGTCTCATTCTTGATTTTGAAAACATCAGTTGAAAGCAAAAAGTGAGTTGAGCTCAACTTTTAATCTAGCATGGATGAGAAGTCTGAGGTGGTCCACATCGTAAAAGTGAGTAAATGGACCTTTTAGTTTAGATTATTTTTACAACTATATTTTTCTTATTGTCAACAAATTCCATGAAAAAACAAAAAACATTTTAATTCATCTTAGTGTTACTCAACCAGGAGTAAATAATGCATTTGTTGGGGACTATTTTCAGCCGCGGACTGATACACATTTGATGCTCTTGTGAGTATTTCAGGCAGTACTACGGTGTTTGTGGAATTGATTCAAAATAAACTACAGTTTGTATGTTTGTGGTAATGAAGGAATGTGTCATAGTCCAACAACATGACACATTTTAACTACACAGATAATACTTGTAAGTAGGATGTATTCATTGTAGATTGACTTATTCTGCGAGTATCAGAAGTTCTGTCCTCTTTTTATTTTGCACAACTTCCAACCCGCCGACAAACATGCTTTCCTGATTTAGCGGATTAAATCCTTCTGCTGAATATTCAGGGATATTACATGTCTATAATACCATTCAGGGTTACAGCCATGCTCCCACAAGTGTCCATTGTCACTGAATGGCGGATGCTGAAACTGGCCTACGAAGGCCAAGTGTCCTTCAGTGAAACAATTTTATTGTTGCCTGAGCAATTACATGCTGTCAGATTAGCATGTTAAAGAGCCGAGTGCATGCAGGCCTTTGCATCTCCAAGGAGAGAAAACAGAGGAGGAGGCCGGAGGGCTCATGGTCTATTTATGTTGTTTTTGTACCCCTCTCTCTCTGTCTTACCCACCCTCACCCCTCCTATCTCCACTTATCTCTCCCTCTTACCCTCTCTTGCCTCACTCACTGCTGGGCAGGCAACACATTTAGGTGAAGCAATCAGAGTTAATGGTGTGAAAGTGTCAGCTGCACGGCTGGGAGATGCAGAGAAGTCACCAGTAAAGGTCACCGCTCTTCACTGCTGCATCACAGGCCGTCTGCCTGCTTTAAGGCGGGAACACATTACACCATTTTAAGATCAGTTGTCACCACAATTTGACAGAGGGGGGTGGAGTACTACCCATAGCTTACTGTTAAAAAGAATATTCCATTTAAATAATCTTAAAGGTTTTATATACGGCATTTAGAGCATTAATATAGCAGCAAACAACTGTTTGCTATGTACACATATAGCGGAGTAATGGCTGCCTGAGCAGAAAATGAAGTCACACTCCCTCTGTGTGTGTTGTGATCCAAGCTTCTCTGCTCTGTTTACTACTCGGTCCGGCCTCGTGTGTGTTAGTGCGTATGAGTCCTTATGTGTGTGCTCCACTGGCTAGCCAATGGATGGCACTGCGCTCATACAGCGTCGTTTCCCCTCCCAGGTTAACACTGTTAACTCTGTCAGCACTGTTTCCATTAAAAGCACCGTTAGCTGCTAGCACCGTTAGCTGCTAGCCGCTGGCTCAGTCGCCATGTTGAGAGACGTGGAGGCAATCCCACTGCTTTGGATTTTGAATTTTAAAGCTTGAAGTGTGAATGAAAACAAATTATTACCACGTTTTTCCTCTTAAAGACAAAAAGTTGAAATATATATAACGCAATATAACGCACCTTTGCCTAATTGAATGCAAAATGGGTTTTGATGCTATCACCTGAGATGGTCTGGTATTGCTAATGTTAGCAAACCCTTTTTTTGTTGCCTTTGTTGCCTTTGTTGCACAGATAGGACAGAATGACTGGTAAGGGGGAGAGAGAGGGGGATGACATGTAGCAAAGTGCCGTGGCTCGGATTCGATCCCCAGCCGCTGCGGTAAGGACTCACCTGTGGAGAAAATATGTTTTCCTCAAAATGTAATTGAGAATGCACTTTAGTTATATGGGAAGATCATTTTGCAGTAGACAGGGTTGTACCCACAATGCAACTCAACCAATGCGTAAAATCAATAGAGTTCCCCTTTAAGAAAATCCTTCTCATGCAGAGTGTCACCTCTCTGGAGAGCTTCACTTTATTAGAGAGTTGTTGGCAGGTAAATGTCATCTTGTTAAAATTGTCAGGATAGTAAGTAAGTAACTTTTAAATCAACATACTATTCCAAAGAACTGCTAATTTACCTTTGTTTTAAAGTTGTTGTTTTTTTAAGTCATTTGATATGGGGAAGATATTCCCGCCCTCCTTTGCACACTGGCCTGCACAAAATAGGACATGTCGTCATGGATACGTCACATACATTATCTTGTACAACCACGTTAACCAGTGCATCATAGAGATCCTGCAGTTTAAACAGTTTTATGACTGCCATCTGAAAAAGTGAGTTTTTAAATGTGTGAGTCTTTTCATGGTCAGTTGAGATTCAAAAAGTCTTCTTCAGCCTAACTGTGCGTCTGTGTTGCAATGTCCCATCACTGCAGCCTCTTGAAAGGGTTTGGCAGCGGTTAATGATGGTTACTCTGTTGGTCCGGACTCATTTGGATAAGTTTAATATTTGTGTGTGTGTGAATGTGTGTACCCTGGCAGTTGACTGCTGGGGCCTTTTGAGAGCCGTTTCCTTAAAGGCCACATCTTTGTATGACTGAGGGGAAGAAGCTGAGCGCTGCCTGCTGATTGAGTGGCTGATCTCTGGATCTCTGCCTCTGCAGGACCATCCAACATCTTTACTGACAAAGAAACTGACACACAGAGTTGTCGTGCATTCACATACTGAAACAATATTCTGACAGGGAGGAAGTCTCTTTTTGTACTTGTGGTAAAGAGCAAAAAATCACGGAAAACTCATTTAAGGATCCTGTACATTTTCAGTTCTCTTCAAACACGATGTTGTCCAAATGACGGTTGGTAGAGTACAAATAACTAAGTAGGCTAATCTTTATTTCTAAAGGCCTTTTAGCATTGCAAAAACATTCAGTTAATTGTTAAGTTGATCTAAAAAATGCCAAATATTCTCTAGTTTAGGCTTCTGATTCTTTAAAGTTTTTCACCTTTTTCTCTGTTTTATATAATTGTTTAGACAGTTGGTCAGTTTATAGACTAAACAATCAACATTTGATACAGAAAATGATTGTTACTTGCAACAGTAGTTCCAAAGTGCTTTACAGCAGGGAGAAAAGACAGACAGAAAATATATCCAACAAACAAGACAGTCTCAAAACATTCACACAAAGTTAATAGTCCACAACATATAGAGTTCTACAGTACAAACATGTCAAAGCTAAAGACAACAAGAAAGTTTGAAGATGTTGCCTGATCACAGCCTGTTGCCCTGCTTCCCGTCATTCGTCCTTGTCCCTCTGCACCTGCCGCACACTTGACCTTCCTCCTGTGTTTGATCAGCTGGAAGAGGCCAAAGACTAACTTTGACAACTCAACAACAGAAATGACGAGTCTGTCTTTGTCTTACAATATACAGTACGATTGCATAACAGCAACTATGACAATTTATATTTCATGTTTGAGTCTTAAATGTGTAAGAGATGATATGTCTGTTCATTGTAGTTATTTGTTTATTTTATTCTCGTTTTCCCATTTCACAAGAGGAAGGATATAATAAAGAGAAAGTAGGACGAAGAGAAAGTATTTAAATGTGTACATGAAAGATGAATGGATTAGAGCAGATCATTCAAATGAAGCTTCAATTTAGTAGTCGAGGAAAGGCTCCCAAATATCTGAAACACTTTTCAGTATTAAATAAAAGCGTCAATTTGATTTATTTGACCATTTATGGATTATTTCCAATCTATGGAGGGCTTTTTTTTTTTGGCTGTGTCCATGCCTTGTTAGACACTATACGAACAAGTGCGCACACACACTCTCACACACACACACACACACACACACACACACACACACACACACACACACACACAAACACACACACACACACACACACACACACACACACACACACACACATACACACACATCCGCTCCAAAACTGAACGTGGACTTCCTTGGCCCATGCTACATCCTTCCACCAAATTTAATGAAAATCTGGCAAGTAGTTTTTCCATATTCCCGCTAGAAAACAAAGCAAAAACATAATTCTCTTTGTCAGAAGTATTGAGAGAATGACCCCTCAGGTAGTTTACATCTGTCACCAGCGTAATGTATCTACAGGTTATAATCCACCTCTGTGATCTCAATAGCCTAAAATTCCTAATCCCATTTGATATTTTAACTTTTAACTCAGGAGGCCCCATGCAAGTGTGAACGCAACAACAAGAAAATTACATGAAGTGTCAGGAGTGAGGGTGTGAATGAACATTTTTAATCAAGACACAACTTTTTGTCTTGACTTAGTCATGGGAGATGTTTAATTGAACATAATGTCAAATTTGCAAGTAACAAAAGAGGTGTGACTGGCAAAGATTATACTTAGTGTGTCTGTCTGGTGGTGTATGAGAGAAAGGGACATCTGGCTACTGAGAAAGACTGAAGGTGGGCGGTTTAGCCGTGGGGCTATTGTAATACCATTTCAAGGCATCTGTTCTTTTCTTCTATTGAGATTGCCCCTCCCTACCCCTTTGACACACACTCACACACTCTCTCACACGTACAATGACCTGAACTCTTCATCTAGGTCTGCTACATCAGCACCACCATGGCTGAGATTGTTTCTTCTCTTCAGGAGGCATCAGCAGGTTCAAAACCATAAACTTTTATTTTTTTATTAGAGTTGATTCCTCTGTCGCCCTCCGGTGGTGTGGAGTGGGACTGTTACATCCTGTACGTGGCATCAGCGTGGGGTGTGCCTACTTTGGGGAAAGAAAGAGAAAAAAAAAGGTCTTTTATTTCAAAGAGCATTTAAGCTCTGCGGCCAGCATCATGTATGAGCCGGACACACCCACACACACACACACACACACACACACACACACACACACACCACCATCACATCTGGAAGCAATCGGTTGCAACCTCTGCCATGAAATGTACCTCGTTCACCTCTACACACACACACACACACACACACACACACACTCCTAAAGTAACCAGACGAGACAACTTGATGGCTGATCTTCTTTACATCCTTTTCATTACAGTCTAGACGAGAGCTTCACAAACATTTTTTATCTTAAAATGGCACCATAGATATCTGCCATAAGAATTTAACGACCAAAGAAAAGCAATCAATTGTTTGATGTAAAACATTTGACAAATGTAAATTAACATCAATATTCAAGGAATAGTTGGACAGTTGCCGATAGTTAGATGAGAAGATCGATACCACATTGTACAGTAAATATATCTAATGCTCACTAATTATCACATTATATCGTTTGTGTATCAATTTCTCATCTAACTCGTGGCAAAAAAGAGAATAAGAGTGTTTCCCAAAATGTTAAACTATTACTTTTTAGTGAAGTAATACTTTCCTAAGAAAAAGGTAAAACAGCTGTTTTATGTTTTATGTTTTTTTTTGTTGTGTTTTGCACAACAACACAAATTTGCAGATTAATTATTAGCAGATTAATATTGGACCTAAAACAATAACAGTATGCTAATTGTTAGCTAGGGCGTCCACCTGGGGGCCCTTGCCTTCAGATGTTTACGAGTTGTTAGCAGTTCCTCTAAAGATTAGAGGAAAAAAAATGTAATTAAAATTGACTTTGTTTTTTCTTCTTTCCGCTCTCATTAACCATCTAACGACCCCTCAGATTTATCTGTTGACCCTTTGGGAGGGGCCTGACCCCTATGTTAGGAACGGATTAAACTTCTTAAATTTATATAAAGTTGTTTAAAACATCAAGCTACAACAGTAAACTTATGAGCCACTTATGAATTGGTGCATTAACAAGTCAATCCTGTTATTATATATCAGTCAAAGGGGACGTGTGTGTGCACAACGAGTACTTTTACTTTTATTTAAATACATGTTGCTATCGATACTTTGACCTAAGTAGGATTTTTACTTGTAATGGAGCATTTTGACATTGTTTTATTGGTACTTTTACTTACTTTACTTCTTCTACCGCCTCATTTTTAAAACTGTGGTGAAACATGAATAAAAATATACAATAAAAAAAGTCACGCTTGGTTTAAGGCACTTACTTTGAACCACTGGTCTAGACAACACACACACACACACACACACACACACACACACACACACACATGAAGTTAATTTACTTGTTAATCTGATAAACTCCACAGGCCTGTACTTGAAGCGTTTGTGTCTTTATCTGTTGTTAGTTCTACAGCTTTTGTCACTGTCAAGTTCAAACAAGTTCATTTGTTACGTCTAAACTTTCTGTCTGTTGCTTCTCTTTCTGCCGTTATTTGGTGGTCATTTCTCTCAGAGTAGAGTAGAGTTTTATTTTTCAACTGTCGGAGCTGGGGGAGGGAATACAGGCTGAATGAATGAGTTTCTTTTAGACGTTCGCTTCTTCCATCCCTCCCTTGTTTCCTCCCTCAAATTGCCACCTCTCTCTTACTCCCTCTCTCCGTCTCTCTCCCTCTCGGGGAGAATTCCTCCGTACCTGTCTGAACAGGGAGAGTCGGACCGCTGTGGGGCAGAGGAAAGAGAGAAAGAAAAAGAAAAAAGGGAATCAAGAGAAGGAAAGTAGGAGGAACAAAAGGCACACGTTTAAAGAGCAGCAACAGGAAAGAGGTGTGTTAGAGACAATCTGAGTTTGGACACAGAGCGAGAAACGAGTCTATCAAGATCTCCAGGCTGCAAATTTTTGCTTTTTTTCCCCGATCCCTGCTGGGCTGTTTTTCAACATTTTGAGACCGGCGGCTATTTTGGTCCGTCAGTGTCGGAGCGGTTTGGGATGGATGCCATCATGCTGCAAGAAAAACTGGTGGAACGGCTGCTGTGCCCACGAGTGAGAACAGCCAGGCAGAAGGTAATAATATTGGATTTCTAAGGGAGAAATAGACAAAAAGAGTGGAAGAATATCATGAATATTTCAAATTACAATGAAAACTATAGACAAAGAGTTCAGGATTACTTTATAAATGCATAAATAAGAAGCCCTAACACCTGTGGACTCACTGCCAGCATCTTTTGATGCTATCTCTGCTTTCTGTGGAGGCGTGTGATACCTCCAGTGACAGATTTACTGCTGAGGTCATTTGTTTGTTATGATTACTCACTGATTTATCTACAGATTTCCTCATTCTCTCTCCTCTGGCTTCATGGCAAGGCTGTCTGCCATGCACTGATTGCACTGCCTGTGTGCTTTGTGTGTGTTTTTGTGAACGCTATCCTCACCCGAGGGGGTTGTCGGAAATGCCAATGACAAGTTATGACAGCTTATAAGGACTCTGACTGTTTGCTTGGCTCGTGTGTGTGCAGAGTGAAAAAAGGAGCTTTTCAGGTCTGCTGAATGTAGCTTCTGTCTGTGTGTGAATGCTCTCGATGGGCCTCGAGTGCGTATTTATATCTACACATGTCAACAGACACTGTCGGGTAAAGATGACGTTCTGCCAGATGCAGAGCAAACCTGCCGCACTGAGAGCTACTGTGTGACACAGAGAGCGACTGGTATCCCGTGGCTCTCTTTGTGTGTTTCTGCGAGAGTTTTAGTGGAAAATCTGAGACGCTGGTTTATTCTCAGCTGCTCTCAGAGGAATGCCGTGCACGTGTTTTTCCATGCAGTTGTAGATTTTCTGTGTTATAGACGCCGTCTGTCTGTTGTGGTCATTTTTACTGCATTTTGTGTTCATATTAGAAACCCTCTGAGCGCTCTTACAGTTATTTGGTGTCTGCTTTTATTCTTTTGATGTTTTATTGTGGGGCTGAAACTATTAGTCGACTATTCAATTAGTCGAAATTCATTAGTAACTTTTTAGATGATCAGTTAATTGGTTAAATCTGGTTCCAGTTTCTCAAATTTCATGATGTGATACTTTTGTTTGTCTTTTGCATTAGTGGAAGAAGCACTTAGATAAGTAAAAGTAGCAATGCCACAATGTAGAAATACTCAGTTACAAGTAAAAGGCCTAACAAAATGTTACTTAAGTAAAAGTGCATTAGCTGCAAAATATACTTAAAGTTTTAAAAGTAAAATTACTCATTATGTAGATTGGTCCATTTCAGAAGAATGTATATTATATTATTGCATTACACAATATTATACTACATATACTACATTATACTATGAAGTATAATCTTATATAAGTATAAATTAGCAGAAAATAGAAACAGAAAGTAAAATACCTTAAAATTGCAGTAAAAAAAGTACAGTACTTAGATACAGTAAATGCACGTTCTGCCACTGGTCTATTGTGATGATAAACTAAATATTGTTGGCTTTGGACTGATGGTCAAACAAAAGAATCAACAAAAGAATAAATTGATTAATCGAGACAGTGTGGCTGGAATTAATGGATTAACAGTTTGACCTAAAAATGTAAAAGAATATAGTGAAAAATTCCACTAACAATTTCCTCAAATGTCTTGTTTCGTCATTCATTAATGATATAAAGAAAAGCAGCAAATCTTCACAAATGAGAGGCTGTAACAAGAACATATTTTACATTTTTGTTTGAAAAAAATGTCTGAAACAATGGATTATAAAAACAGCTGACTATTTGACTTATTGTTTCAGCTCTACAATGATCATTTAAAAGATCCTTAGTTTCAGTCCCATTAATACTAAACACCTTCTTCTTCTTCTTTTTCTTCTTCTTCTTCTTCTTCTTCTTCTTCTTCTTTGTGTCTTCTCTTTTACGTCACAGGAGAAACAGTATGTGGGTTTTGCAACTCTGCCCAACCAGGTCCACAGGAAGTCTGTGAAGAAAGGCTTCGATTTTACGCTGATGGTGGCAGGTCAGTTTGTAGCTGCAGATACCTTTGAGGGTGTACCTAATAAACCGGCATCTTATATTATTTGTACATTGTGACCCTCTGTCTGTGTGTCTGTGCGCTGCAGGAGAGTCCGGTATGGGTAAATCCACCCTGGTCAATAGCCTGTTCCTCACAGACCTCTACAAAGACAGGAAGTTACTGAATGCTGAAGGTGAGTCTTTATGCTTTTTATTATCTCTCTGCATCATAGTGAATGCACTGCTCTGTCAATAAAAGCCCTCTGAGGTCTGGTATTTATGCAAACCAGATCACCGTCCATCTTACATTTAACTATGTCACGCAGCTGCACTGAAGAAGTCCAGTTTAGTTTCTAAAATTCATTAACAGGAAACATTAGTTTACTGTATCCTTCAGAATAAAATAGTGTAATTCAATAGTTAAACGATAAGTCTGGTGATATTGAAAATTTTTCTTATTGTCGGTAAATCACATGAAAACACAAAAATGTACAATGACTTGACCTAACTAACAAGTATTAACTGTGTAGCTCAAAGCCTGATATTTATTATTCCTCTGTGCTGTCGAGCTCCATTGTCCACACACGGACACATCAGTGAGCCACACCATTCATAAATCCACCACCAAGTTTGTGTGTCATTTCTTACTAACTTATAGCTAGTTTCAAACTGATTTACTAAATCATGTTGCAAACTTCTCAGTTAGTAAAGACTTTAATAATGTAAACCTGTTGCTAGAAAATATCTGTGGTCAACCCTTGACTTTGTGCATACAAGATCCTTCTTTGTGTTTCAGAGTAAGTAACATTCAGTTTAGAGTGAGAGGAACCACTTACCTCTTTTACTCTTTATTAAATGGCTCATATATTAACAAGCTAATATTAGTTTTATCAGTTTACACCTAGGTTTGAGTAATGTTTGTTAAAAATGACATTGCACAACTGTTTAAAGAGATTGTTTATCTTTTTCAGATGTTAAGTATATATTCCTGACATGTTTTTAAAGCTGTGTAGTATTGAGAAATATTTTTGATTTCGGTCTTTTCATGGGATTTGTTCAAGAGCCTTTTACTTTTCATGTGAGATGCATTTGTAAAGCAGCTTTGTAATAAGTTAAATAATGTCCATCAATTATACCACTATCACTGAAGGCGCAAAAAAAACAATCAAAGCCCTGATGCAGTAATGCAGTAATATTTTTGCACCATTCATTGTTTTGTTCTCCTGACCGGCTGTTTCAGCTGCTTCTCCTCATTTCCCATCACTTTCTCTGTGTCGGTGCTTTGCAGAGCGTATCAACCAAACAGTGGAGATCATCAAACACACTGTAGACATCGAGGAGAAAGGAGTCAAGCTCAAGCTGACCATCGTCGACACGCCGGGGTTCGGAGACGCCGTCAACAACAACGAGTGGTGAGCTGGAAGACCTGCTGCTCACGTGTTCCTGACTCAACCTGCTCGCTTGAGTTCACAGCTCCAGGAGGAGATGCTAATGTAGTGTGTGTGTGTGTGTGTGTGTGTGTGTGTCCTAGCTGGAAACCAATCACAGACTACATAGATCAGCAGTTCGAGCAATACTTCAGGGATGAGAGCGGGCTGAACAGAAAGAACATCCAGGACAACAGAGTCCACTGCTGCCTCTACTTCATCCCTCCATTTGGGCACGGGTAATAACTCACACACACACACACACACACACACACACACACACACACAAAGTGCAACACATGATTACAGTGATCGGTGCAGGAAACATCTTTTCTACCTGCGTATTTTCTGAATGAAGTTGTCCATTCAAGCCGTTTTGATTTGGAGAACTTGACTCTTACTTTACTTCATTCTCATCTTCACTCTGGATTTCTCTCCACAGGCTGCGTCCGGTGGATGTTGAGTTCATGAAGGCTCTGCATGAAAAAGTTAACATAATCCCACTTATCGCAAAAGCTGACTGCCTCACGCCCAATGAGATAAAAAAGCTCAAAGACAGAGTGAGTTCCAGAGCTGCAGCTCCACAGTGAATTCAGCATGTTGTACCGTATGCAGGTTGTTCACTGTAACCTTTAATCTGATTTATCTTTAGATACGAGAGGAAATAGACAAGTTTGGGATCAAAGTGTACCAGTTCCCTGAATGTGACTCTGATGAGGATGAAGAGTTTAAACAACTTGACAAAGAGCTGAAGGTGAGTTAATTAACTGATTCACTGTAAGTGGATTTCCCCCTTTAAACGTGGCCCTAACACTCTTCCTACATTTCACTTCTCTGGGGTTTACAGGGACACTTGTTTTTCTCATCCAGGGTTAAAGCCAGGATATTAGAGATACTGGAGAACACTCCCTCTGTCACAAAATACTGACAAGACACTAAAAAGGAATATATGTCTTTTTAAAAAAAAAAAAATTTTATTATACTTTTACAGATATTTTTAATATGTTTTATTTGTTTAGCTGTGTGGTTATGTTTTCTGTAAATCTTATTTCCCAACATACATGTCTAACTGCTGCTTTAAAGTCATCTTATCACAACCAGGAATACATTCTTGTGTGGAAATAGTGAATCCTTTTTAGCTTATTTATTTTGGTGCCTGAAGAGTAGTCAAATATAAATATATTGAATCTAAAAATACTGGAATCAGCTTATTAGAGACACGTCTGCCGAAGTTCTCAGAAACAGATGTCCTCAGTATGACCTCAGTCTTCTCACTTACTCTTGTAGGAAGTCTAGCCATCCAGATAATATCAGTTTAATGTGGCAAGATTTTGAGATATCCGCCTCTAAATCCTCGTCTACTAACTGACCTTCTAACCCTTTAAGTGATCTTAACATGACTGAAGGAGCATCGTAAAATGTTCTGTTTGTGACATAAATCCACTGATCAGCTGGGAAAATCTATGCAAGAAAAATAAACAACAAACTGTTTGTTTGACGTGTCTCAACTATTACAGTCACGCCTTTTTTAGGCTGCTCAGTGGGTTTTTGTTGATGTGTATAACTCCGTGAGTGTGAACCGGAGCGCAGCATGCGCAGTCAGCTATCTCTGGATGGTTAAGGGTTAAAAAAACAAACCCGCCCTCATATCTCTGTGTGCAGGAGTGCACCCCGTTCGCTGTGATCGGCAGTAACACAGTGGTCGAGGCTCGGGGCCAGAGAGTAAGAGGGAGACTGTACCCCTGGGGAATAGTTGAAGGTATGTCTGTCTATTATTATGTACCCGTTATCAGAGACAGTTTGAATGTCATAACTTGGATTATTAATGTATTATTATTATTTATTTTCTCAGTGGAGAACCAGTCGCACTGTGACTTTGTGAAATTGAGGAACATGCTGATTCGTTCACACATGCACGACCTCAAGGACGTGACCTGCGACGTTCACTACGAAAACTACAGAGCGCAGTGCATACAGGAGATGACCAGGTAAGTGAAAACGTGACGGAGAGGGTGTTTTGTAAACATCTCAGATAACTGCTGATGTTTAAAGATTTCAGTAGCAGACAGTTTTGCCTGCTTCACCTCTCCTCCTCCTCCTCCTCCTCCTCAGTAAACTGGCTCAGGACAACCGTATGGAGAGTCCCATCCCCATCCTGCCACTGTCCACCCCGGATGTGGAAACTGAAAAACTAATCAAAATGAAAGATGAAGAGGTATGAAGCAACTGTTAACATGTCACCAAACAATTAATGTTTTGATTTCTTTTAGAAGATGTTTTATTTTTCATGAATGTATCCTAGAAGAGTCACAAGTCTTTGTATCAATCCCTGCCCCTATACTTCTTAAAAAGTCACTGAGGTTAAGGTGGTTATTATATTATCCTTGTTGCAGTAAATGATTGCATGAAGCTCATTTAACTTGAAAGTACTTTAAAGGTCCAACTAGTAACATGTTGTGTGACTTAAAGGCTCTTATATGAACTAAATGTCTTAAGTTTATTAAACTCATTTTCAGTTTACCTCATTGATAAATTACAACAGTTAATACACAAACAATTTAGTGCTTCTTCATTTAACACATTTTTAAGAGAGTGTGGTAACTCATATTTTATAGTGTGTAAGTAAAGTAAAATAAAGTTTCTTCTTCTTTTTACTATAATTGTTACATAATGACACAAAGCATATCTTATTTCAAGTACAAAGAGTTACCACATTTGCTTAAATACATACACTAGCATTAATATTTCATAAATGTTATTTGATTATAGGGTGAAAAACAAATAAAGAGAAAATAAATAGTTTGATAAATATAAAAAAGAAAGATAAAACAAATGCAGAATATAACATTTAAACCTCACATTTACATAGATACAAAACACTCAGAGGAGAGAAAATGTAAAAGAATACATGCATAAATAATTATATCTAAATCAACATTTGTATAAATCATATATCGTTGACATTGAAATAGACATACATATACAAAAACATTGCAATTGCAATCAAATGCCGGTGTCTATTTCACTATATATATATATATATATATATATATATATATATCTTATACTTTCCCCATTTAGAAATATTTTAATCTATTCCCTAGCCATTTTAATACCATTGTGAATCCAGTCTAAAGCAACAGATTATGTTATGTCTTTCTAGTTCCTTAATATGTATAATTTGGGATTAAAATCCAATTTTTCATCAATAATATCCCAAATGAACTCATGTATTTAGTGCAAGTATACCTGAATTATTGGTCACCCACACAATACATGTGTTCCTTCCATATGTTTAAATCAACAGCAGTGATTAGTACATTTAAGTCAGAGTCTGTATGATCTTTTATCTATTTTAGGATTAAACACACACTGGCATTAGATGCAGGATTTATTAATGAACGCTCCTCTCTGTCTGCAGCTGAAGAGGATGCAGGAGATGCTGAATAAGATGCAGCAGCAAATGCACGACAAAGACCAGTGATGTCTCTCTGGGCTGCAGCGCCACCTGCTGTTTCTCCCCTGAACCACAGTGAGACCTTCAGACATTGAACATGGAAATCACGTGTTAGTGGCAACTCTGGCTGTACATTTATCCTCAGTTTGGTGCTTTGTATAGTTTGTCTGCCTGGACGGTTGTTTGTCAGAGCGTTTTTTTTTGTCTCTGAAACTATCCGTTTGCCCACTTTGAGCCCTTCGCTGTGGTTTAATAGTCTTAACATATATAATATAAATGCGTAATTTAAATTACTACTCAGTGTATCTAATTTATAAATGCAATGCTAAACTTTTTGGATATTTTGTCAGGGTATGATGTATGCTACAAGATGTTTTGTAAAGAAATTTAGGTTGTTTAACAATGTGATGTGTTAACATTTGATGGATATTGTTTTTTATTATGTGTGTGTGTGTGTGTGTGTGTGTGTGTGTGTGTGTGTGTGTGTGTGTGTGTGTGTGTGTGTGTGTGTGTGTGTGTGTGTGTGTGTGTGTGTGTGTGTGTATATATGTGCGTGTGTGTGTATATGTGCGTGTGTGTGTGTGTGTGTGTATTTCATGAAATTTCCTCCAGGTGTCCGTCCATAAAACTCCCTTTTAACCACAGTGACTTTTTTTTTTTTTTATCCAACGTTTGCTCTTGTTAATTTGCTCTCTGATCCTCATAAATACTTTTCATGTGGCATTTTTTGACATATGGCAAGTCAAAATATTCTCTCCCAGCATTTCTTCATTTGCTGGCTGAGCTGAAAATGCACTTATTGCCAGTGGCTAACTGTGAATGGAGAATAAAGCCTTTGACATAATGAGAGGGTCGGTGCAGTGCACGGTGCATGTGCAAGCATGCTGCCATTACTCATATCCGCTAAATGCTGTGGGCCTATTTTTACTGCTTTATAGCCGGTGCCCTGTGCTTGTATTAAAATGCACATGACCTACAGTATGCTTTGTTGCCACTACGGTAAAAAAAAAAAATAGACCAATAATGAGGAGCTAATCCTGTGTATGCTTCTGTTTGAAATCTCTCTCATTGGAAGTGAGTTAATGCATTCTGCTAGAGAAGATGTGTATCGTGTGTGTGTGTGTGTGTGTGTGTGTGTGTGTGTGTGTATGTGTGTGTGTGTGTGTGTGTGTGTGTGTAGGCTGATGCTGAGGAACAGTACATATTTTGCCTGAAGGCTGTGAGCTCAGCTTGTGCCCCATTTATAAAAGTGTGACAAATAAACTCTTGTTTCTCGTCATTCTGCATCGTTTCTCTGAATATTACAGCATGAGCGCAGCACTGACATCCTTCGTCACTTCCGGCCGTCAGTCTGAGCGGCAGCACTCAGAGATGAAGACATTATCTGCTGACTCGTGTTATATCTCTTCCGGCCATTCTTCCTCTGAACTGCACACAGCATCTTCTCCCTGCCAGTCAGTGCCGAAATTAGTATGAGTTATATGAATGTCTGTGTTTTCTGTATGAGGACTTTCACTCAGAAATGTTGTCTTGGAATAAGCATTCAAACTTAGTATAAGTAGCAATACTACAATGTAGAAATTCTCTGTTACAAATAAAAGTCCTCCATTCAAGACTTGTGAAAATACAAAAGTATTAGCATCAAAATATACTTAAAGTACCAAAAATAAAAGTGCTCATCATGCAGAATGGCCCATTTCAGAATAATTTATATTATATGAATGGGTTGTAATCACTGATGCATCACTACATCACTAATATTGCAGCTGGTAACGGTGGAGCTAATTTGAAGTACTTTAAATACTGCTGGGTGGCTTGTGAATTTCAATAATCAATCAATCAATAATCAAATACTCTTTCGTATTACATTATAATTTATTTGTTAATTATATTTTGTATTATTAATCTGAATCTTCAAAGTAACTAAAGTTATCAAATAAATGTAGTAACGTAAAAAGTACAGTATTTGCCTCTGAATTGTAGTGGAGTTGAAGTATAAAGTGAAAATGGAAATACTCAGGTAAAATGACAGTACCACCACTGGTAATTATCCATGTTACACTTGACATATCGGATATGTGTCATGATACAGACCATGTTATCTCCCCCAAAATGTCTTGAATACACAGTATTTTACAGGTCTATAATTTACTAATAATATTCTATGAAACATAATAATTTGGTGCTAATAATATGAAAAGTAGGAATTTCCCAGGAAAAGAAAAACCCAGGTACATTAATTTATCATTTATTATTAGAAACCTTATTCTTCACATATGTTGAATTGTGTGCTTGCCTGTTTGCTTGCTTAAGAGAACTTTGCATTTTTGCATGTTAAGCTGTCCTGCTAATAATAATTTGACTGTAATACTTTATATTTACTGTAAACATAGTAACTGAACACTGTTTCTATTTGACCTCTCAGTACCAAACGGCTCTTTCCAGAGAACTTCCTAAAGTCATTAGAAGTTACAGACCCCTAAGAGAAAGAGTTACTAAGGACACTTCCCATGTCCTGTTAGACGTGTCTCTGTGTGTGTGTGTGTGTGTGTGTGTGTGTGTGTGTGTGTGTGTGTGTTCATATTCTTCAGTGGCCTTTATCAGTTAGTGCCAACTGGCTGTAACACACAAACACTCGGCCCCTCAGAGCGACCGTAACACACACAGTTCTCTCCTGAAGACACGCAGCACTGAAGGTAAATGACTCTCGTTTGACTTTTTAGTTTTAACCATATTGACATTACAACATTGTTTCCTGGCCCATCACTCAGTTTCTAGCTCTCAAATTCAATTTAACTTTATTTCAGACGCATAGGGCCATATCAGCTTAATAATAATACATAATAAAATATCACAGCAATTAGAAAACTGTCAAGTGAAGTTTATTTTGCCAGAATTACTCTTGTCTTCATATTTAATTGTATAAAATGTGTATGAAAGTCACCAGAAATGTTTTATTTGTTTAAGACAAAATTGCACAAACAATGTATGTAAAGTCGTATACAAAGTAGGTACATTTTAAATAAACATAGTGACCAGAACAATTTAAAGACCGGCATACTCCAACAACACTACACAGTACAGACTCAGGACACACTACAGAGCTGACATAAAATCAAAAAAAAGTTTCATAAAGATTGGTATTATTGGACTCTTGTTGGATTGCATTAAGTTTATATTTTCCAATAATTTAAGATCTGAACAGCTCTGGAAAACCATATAAATAAACACAAAAGACGAGATGTTATTAATCCCCACAAAGAAAAAAATAAATGTTATTTATCTGTGTTAAGAGAACACTGTTGAGTCCTTGATAGTATGCTTTGTTGCGTTTACCTTTACTATAGAAGAGTTTATCTTTGTGCACACTTTGATGTTTATGTTGCTAATGTTATTGTTTAATGTGAGGTTAAACTTGCATATTCCCTCCAGTATCAGCTGAATTTTTTTTTTTTAATCAATTGATAATATAGTCAAGAGCCAGACAGGAAATGTGGGAGTAGTTTCTGTAATCTTAGCATTCCTGCACCTAAATATGGAAATATTTCAGCCATCAAGAGATGTAAAGAGCAGTGGCTGCTTATGGTTCCTACAATTCAATCAGTCTAAGGAGAGCAGGGGTGGAAAAAGTACTTTTTAACTTAAGTAAATAGATACAACACAGATGAATAAATACTGCATTAAGCTTTGCATTAAAAATGTTACTCAACTAAAAGTACAAAAGCATTTGGATCAATATATACTTAAAGTACCAAAAGTGAAAGTACTCATTATTCACAACGACCCTTTTCAGAATAATATTGTATATAATATGTGATAATATTGGATTATAATTAAATGTTAATGTAATGTCACTTCCGTCCACTGCAGTAGACTTAGACGAATCTTCTCTTTTCTCCAGTGATTGGTAACCATGAAGGGGCTTCTGCTCCTGTGTCTGCTCATCTTGTGTGGAGGTCAAAGGTCATCAGCCTGCCCTCCCCTTTGCTCCTGTCATGGCAGTCAGGTGGATTGCAGCAGCAGGTCTCTGACCTTGTCCTCACTGCCCACCAGTTTCCCTGTAGGGACCACTTCCCTCCGTCTCCACAACAACCGGCTGACTAGCCTCCCTAATGCGCTCCTGGATCATTTGACCTCCCTCCACTCAGTCTCCCTTTATGGTAACCCCTGGGAGTGTGACTGCAGTGTCCTCTACCTGCGAGCCTGGCTGCTGCGTCAGCCGGACACTCTCGCATCACATCTAGGCGTTAACTGCAGCTCCCCTCCCGGCCTTAGAGGGCGGCAGGTGGTGTATTTGACCGAGAGGGAGGTCCTGGAGTCCTGCCACTACTGGTACTGTGACCTGGCTCTGGCCTCGCTGGTGTGTCTGTTTGTATTTGTGGTGGTGCAGGTAGCTCTGCTGGTGGCTCTCATCGTGTTCCTGAGGAGGTTCGAGAAGCTGACCAAAGAGGCGAGAAGAACCATGGAGGAGAGCTTCACAGCCAGAGAGAGTCCACAGGATAACGAGTATGCGCCTTTAAAGGACAGCAGCATCTGAGATGGAGCTGTGATGTGTGATTGTTGGATACAAAAGAAGAAAAAGAGATGTGTATTTATTTGCACACTGGAGACAAAATGTCTTTTATGCTTTTATGTTTCAGATCCCAAAGTTAATTTGTATGCACAAGCAGGCATGGATGGATTACTGAATGGGCCCGCCGGGCACAGGCTCAGAGCCCAAAGTGTCAGGTGTCCCCTGGCCTTCATTTACAAAATGTCACTCAAAGAGACACGTACCAGAGATACAAAAAAAAATAAATACAAAACCGCTGCAAAGTGACACAAAATAACCACAAAGAAACATACAACGACTATACAGAGGTACAAAACAGCTGCAAATAGACACAAAATGACCACAAAGAGAGAGGTGATGGGGCCTTTTGCATGTCTGTGCCCTGGGACCCATTGTTTCATAATCCGCCCATGCAAGCAGATGACAAATGAAAGGAAACCCCTGAATAAATGAGTAAAGAGTCATAAGGAAAATGCAGATGCTTCCAAAAAGGATACAAGTGGAATGTTTTGATAAGTATGAAAATAATGATAATCATTTGCTACATCACTGGGCACCTATGGGAGATTTGTGATGGCCCAACACCTCACTAACACACTTTATGTTGTTGTTTCCTTTTAATGTGTGCCTCTGTACACCATCCATCCTATACTGTTTAACAATGTAAAATAGACGTAATAAAAAAAAAGATTAAAAACTGTCCGCAGTAGAACTTTACCAATATTGGATTTTTGAAGCTGAATGTTATTTTTAGGGAGTAAAATGTCATGCTTCACTGGATGATTTTAACTCCATAACATTGTACCATATGAGCCTTTTAAAGGCTAATTAAAATGTGTTTTTTAAGCCCCTTGGGATGCTTTATTTGGAGGTGTGATCATGTGATCAAAAATAATCTTAACTGAAGATGCCTGGAGATGAATTGCTAATAAAGAGTGTTTTATGTGTGTGTGATATCTGGCAATGGTGCTGTTTTTCTAATTGAAATTAATGTCATGAAAAAATTATAAGAACTTTTTGGTCGAATTTATTTTAAGTGAATATAGATTTATATATTTTTACTCTAACTAAATTAGCTGATTTATTTAAACAGACACACTTTATTGGCAAGATTGTTCTTTCTACCATCTTACAAAACACATTCGTCCATAAATTCTGATCAACAAACAACACACGTTTTTGCATTATTATTGGTATTGTTATTGTTCGTTTTTTTAATTGATATATTATTGTTTCTTTAGTTTTCTTTATTATTATTATTATTATTATTATTATTATTATTATTATTATATTCTTTTCTTTTCTTTCTTTCATTCTTTCTTTTTTAAGTATGTTCTACCTACCTATGTACCTTTTGACATTATGTTTGCTAATATGGAAAATAAAAGCAGGGCAATACCATGTTTTGTTATGTTTGAAAATTCTGCTTCACAATCAAAACATTTCAAACAAACAACACAGCGTGTATGAAACACCAAGTACTAATTATTATTTTCTCTTTGTAGCGGAACCTTTCTGCGGAGTCAAGGTTTCAGCGGCGGACAGTTTAAGCTGATGGACTCTCGTATGTTTACACGTGAGGTGTGTGCAGGGCTGTATTTTCAAACTTAACTTGTTTAAATCTCATGCTGTTGTTTGACCTGATAAAATAAAAAGGTTTGTCTTTTATAATATTCATCAAGATTTAATCTGTTCTGTAAACGACGTGTGTACCGTAATGGTTCATCTACAGTTAGCTAGTTTGCTCGTTTTAAGTTTTTCCGCGGTGTCTTACATTACAAGTTATCAGGTGGTAGTTTTGTATACATAGTTTGTTATTTATAAATTTCCAGACCTCAGTTTAAAATGGGAAAACTAAGGAGGAAACACTTGAAGGGAAGACAGCAAAGTGACAACAAACAACCAGCAGAGGAAGAGAAGTCAAACGTTGTTGTGGAGCTTCAAGGTAAGAATTTATGGTCAAACTCTATAAACTGGTGAAATGATTTGGTCTATATTGCCACATAGATGTGTTGTTTGTTTGGCTTGTAACATTTGTTTTCATCAGATGGGGCCAGGCTTAAAGGTGTAGACCAGAGCAACGCGTTGGTCCTCCCAGCCAACAAAGCCAAGAAGAAGAAAGGCTCAGTGACACCTGTCCACACCAAAAAGCCCCTCACCAAGAAGCAGAGGAAAGAGCTGCAGAAGGTCCTGGAGCGCAAAGAAAAGAAAGCTCAGGTGAGGCACAGGTTGAGGCTGCAGGTTTACACAAAGCTCTAATCTTGTTAAACATTAACTACGAAACAGAGTACACAACCCGCTCATCTGTCCTGCTGTCTGTCCCGTCCAGAGAGCAGACATCCTGACCAAACTGGCTGAAGTGCAGCTTCCAGAGTCTGAACTGAAGCTGCTGTACACCACGTCCAAACTGGGAACAGGAGACAAACTTTACCAGACCAAACAGTAAGAGCACAAATGCAACATATGAGCAAAGGTCTTTTTCTCTTTGGAGAAGGTGGAGTCGGTGGTCCTAATATATGTATATTATATATATTTATTTTAGGTTACCAGATGAAATAAAAGATGGAGAGCCCGGGCCAAAGATCAGTAGTCTAAGTGGAGCAAACAGAAAAAGAAAATGGAAAGAAGAGGAGGACGAAGATGACGAAAAGGCCGACGAAAGCAGTGATCTGGACACCTCGTCTGAGGAGGAGGATGACGAAGTGAACGAGACCACAGAGAGGACCGTCTCTCCCTGTCAGGAGACGGAGGACAAACCAGAAGAGAAGGAAAATCAACAAAAAACAGAACAAGATGGACAGAATGAGAAGAAGATTTCAGATCAGGAGAAAGTTGAAAACAAGGCGCCGTCGCAGCCGGCCATCTTCATTCCTGTTGACAGATTACCAGAGATACAGGTGTGTGAAAATTACAGGAGTGCCATACAGACAGGTGTGTTTTAGTTTTTTCCTTGAGTTTACTTTAAGCGTATCTCAATCTGTTGCTGCAGGAGGCTCGTCTGAAGCTGCCTGTGCTGGCGGAGGAGCAGGTCATCATGGAGGCAGTGAGAGAAAATCCCTGTGTCGTCATTTGTGGAGAGACAGGAAGTGGAAAAACAACTCAAGTGCCTCAGTTTCTGTATGAAGCTGGCTATGGCAGGTAGGTCATCCTCTTTATGGTGCTGGTACTAGAGCTGTACCGAATGTCTTTTTAAAAAAAAATAAATTAAAAAAATAAAAAATAAAATGTTTTACTTCTATTGAGGTTTTGAATGAAGCTTTGAATGTCTGATGTTGTATTTTATGACATTATCACCCATACACTATTCGGTACAAGCCTAGCTGATATTTACCTAGAAAAGGACTGACATGTGGACACACTTGTATATGTTATATCATTTTGTCTTCTTTGTTCTGATGTCCTTCAGTGGCAGTGGAATAATTGGAATCACAGAGCCAAGACGAGTAGCAGCGGTCAGTATGTCCCACCGAGTGGCCAAAGAGATGAACCTGTCCACACGGTAACATTCAAAAGTATTTCTAATTAAATAATCTCAAATCCACAGATTTGGAGAGTATACAGACTATTTTGTTTTTGAAACATCTTTGTGACAAGCTTGGGGATGGAAGTTTTGATGACAATGGAAACCTTTTGTAAATGATTCGGTACGTGTTTGTGCGTCTGTGTTTAGGGTGGTGTCGTACCAGATTCGATATGAGGGAAACGTGACCAGCGATACCAAGATCAAGTTCATGACAGATGGTGTTCTCCTGAAGGAGGTTCAGAAGGTATCATATTTACTCGCCATTGAGTCATTTAATGAAATCTAGTAAACATGACAGACTTTGTCCTGCTGGTATTTCTGATTCCTTTTTTACCATGAAACTAGGCAGTTGAGAAACATCCGGGTAACTCCTGCTTTCCTTCGTGACTACTGAGAGAGCGTGTGACAATGTTTATGTTTAGTCAGTCTATGTAAGCGCACCCAGAGGCTCTTTCAATACAGTAAAAAGATTTGCATCTACTTTTTCAATTTCAGCTCGGTGGGTTTAACCCAAAACTATTTTCTGTCTTCTCTTTGATAAAACACTTATCTGGAATTTAAATAAATCTGGTTCACAAATCATAATTTTATCAAGGTTGTCTTTGTAGAATTTTTTTTTTCAGTATGACTAATGGGAAAGCATTTCATTACCTTTTTTAATTATCTGGATGTTTCCACAGTTGTGTCAGTGTCTCCGTCTTGTCTCATAGGATTTCCTGCTCCTGAGATACAGTGTGATTATCATAGACGAGGCGCATGAAAGGAGCGTGTACACAGACATCCTCATCGGACTGTTGTCTCGTATCGTCCCGCTCAGAAACAAGGTGAGAGGTTCTGCTGTGTTTCATGTTTTTGGTGTAAAATCTTAAAAGCCTGTATTACTGTCAGCATGCATGACATTATCTTAGCTTCCCTTCCCTGTTTTGTTACCCTGCTCCCACTCTTCACCTGTCTGCAGAAAGGTTTGCCCATGAAGCTGCTGGTCATGTCGGCTACTCTGCGAGTGGAGGACTTCACAGACAACACGAAGCTCTTTCGGATGCCGCCTCCCGTCATTAAAGTGGACGCTCGCCAGTTCCCGGTCACTATACATTTCAACAAACGCACCCCGATGGATGATTACACTGGAGAAGTTTTCCACAAAATCTGCAAGATCCACCGAATGCTGCCTCCAGGTGCAAATGCACACATGACACGTTTCTCTAATGTTGTGCTTTTTAATATTAACATCTGTTTACTACAAAACCATTTTTCCTATAGGGGTGAAATCAAAGATAATAACAAACTTAACACAATTTATAGTAAGTTTTGGCTCTTACGTGACCTGAAAGAACTTTCATTTATTTGAGGGGATGCAGGGGAAACGGTTAAAGAAAGGAGAATCTTTGTAGCCTGACGGCATAGATCGCCAAGTGAGCGGGACAAACCGCAGTTTCTGGAGTTGAACCTAGACACATAAACCCTCTCACCATAGCCCTGATGCCACGTCTCTGTCCTTCAGGTGGTATCCTGGTGTTTCTGACCGGTCAGGCTGAGGTTCACAATCTGTGCAGAAAACTGAGACAAGCTTTCCCCTTCAGGAAGGGCAACACAACCACTGGTGAGTCTAACACACATCTGTTTGCTCCCTTCACGTGTCATGTATGTTTTTGTATGTTTACATGTTTCTGTGTTTAGGTGAAGACGTGGACGCAGACACTTCAGAGGCCATGAGGAAGTTTAAGAAGGCCAAACAGAAGAAGAATGTCGTGAGTCTACTTTTAGTAAAATGGCCCTAAATGTTTTTGCAATGTGATTACAGCCACCTCCGTCGTCTGCAGATATTTCTTGTGTGCATATTTTAAGAGGGTTGTCTCTGTCTTCAGTCTCTGCCTCGCATTGATCTGGATAACTACTCCGCCCTCCCGGTGGATGAAGGGGACGAGGACAGAGAGGCGGGGATCGGAGACGAGGAGTATGACGGCTCCGACCTGGAGATCGGAGACGATTCCGCCAGCACAGGCAAGCTACTTCAAATGAATAATTCTTCAAATGAAGTTGGATCTATTTAGTGCTTTTACTAATTCTGCTCCGTGTTTTGTTTCTGTAGGGGAGAAGGCTGACCCCTCTATTCCTCTCTATGTTCTCCCTCTGTACTCTCTGTTGGCACCAGAGCAGCAGGCCAAGGTGAGATTAATATCTTGTGTCAGATGATGCTCTTGATCCACAGGTTTTTTGTTTTCACGTTCTTCAAAGGTGGCAATGGTATAGATGTGGGTCCATTTTTATTACATAATCGATTGCATATTTAGTTTGCAGGAAACAGCTCAGGGTTTTGACTCTGTTTGTAACCACATAATCCGTAAAGTAATTTACTGAACTGTTAAATTAATCTAATTAATAATAAAAAAATATATATATATTACAATTATATAAATGTAAATGCATATCTTGTTCATTTATTGGCATTAACTGTTTATATGGTGTAAGTTGTAGTGTGAAAGAGTGATTTTATTTTAATTATTACTACTGCAAGTATGTTTGCTGTGTAAATCATATTTATTAAAAGACAAGAGTGGTTTGATTATCTAAAATAATCAAAGGTGAAATAATCTGCTCCCAGTAAAAAACTTGCTTTTAGCTGTTTTTAGACCTTGTTGTCCAACAGCTGAGGAGTCCAAATGATGCAGAACAGTAGATAAACTTGTACAATGATGTCTGTGTGTGTGTGTGTCTCTGTGTGTCTCTGTGTGTGTTTGTGTCTGATTGTGTGTCGCTCTGTGTCTGTGTGTCTTGACTGCAGGTGTTCAGGCCTCCTCCACCTGGAACTCGTCTGTGCGTGGTAGCCACCAACGTGGCTGAGACATCTCTGACCATCCCTGGCATCAAGTACGTGGTCGACTGCGGTCGAGTTAAGAAACGTTTCTACGACCGAGTGACCGGAGTGTCGTCCTTCAAGGTCACGTGGACTTCACAGGCCTCGGCCAATCAGAGGGCAGGAAGAGCGGGACGAACGGAGCCGGGACATTGCTACAGGTCAGGACTTTGAAACTGCGATGTTTAATCTCGTGGTCGTTTTCTTCACTTGAGGATTCACAAATGTTTGTCTCTCTGTTTCTATGATGTGTCTGCAGGTTGTACTCGTCTGCAGTATTTGGAGACTTCAGTTTGTTCTCAGAGGCAGAGATCACTCGCCGGCCTGTGGAAGACCTGGTTCTACAGATGAAGGACCTCAACATAGATAAGGTCAGTAAAAAGTGAGCAACTCAAATTTACCAGCAGGATTCTTCGTGAAATGCTGCGTCTTCTCATAAAAACGGCTTCATATGTTCTGTTTGTGCAGGTGGTCAATTTCCCCTTCCCCACGTCTCCCTCTGCAGAGGCTCTTGTTGCAGCAGAGCAGTTGTTAGTCTCGTTGGGAGCTCTGAAAGAGCCGCCTCGCACTGGAAGGTAAATAAATGTCCGTCAATGGGTCTCCCTGTCTTTACCTTGCTGGACCGATATCAACTGGTTTACATGTATTACATAACTATTTATTAGAACAGTTTTGGTAGCGTCAAGGGATATTTGTTCCTGCTTACACTCTGATTTTAACAGGGAAGCCTTAAAAAAATTTAAGTCAATGAAACAAGGGGTTATTTTAATGTGAAGTTATTAGAGAGAATATTGTGTTTATCAATAGAACTTGTAGAACTGACTAAGATGTGGACAGTTGAGAGTATAACGAAGCCTTTTTTATATTCATGTTGTTATTTAGTTTTCCCAGTGTGATTAGGCAAATTGAGGTAATTATTAGTCGTATCACGCGTCTACACTTGTCCAAACTGTTCATTTATTTTCTTAAAAGTGTGAAAGAGCTGGAGCAAGCGAGGCTGAGCTGTCCCGTCACGCCCCTGGGCAGAGCAATGGCTTCGTTCCCAGTGGCACCGCGTTACGCTAAAATGTTGGCTCTCGGTAAGCAGCAGGATTGCCTGCCTTACGTCATTGCTGTGGTAGCAGCCATGACAGTTCGGGAGATCTTCGAAGACCTTGACAGGTGAGGACACATGTTTGCTCTTATGATATCTATTTGCAGATTAATATGTTAAAAACTGGAATAGGGACCCCCAATATTTTGCTTCCAGAAATGGTTACTTCAGAAGGGCAAAAATATGAGATGAACTTTGAAAATGACTTTAATGTAAAAGCAAGACATGCAACGTATTTAAAGCTTGGTGGTCTTCTTATGCCGCATTTTTAATTTTGCTTTTATAATTGTAACACCATTTTGTTTTTCCCTCAGACTTGCACCTAGTGAAGATGAGAGCTCCAAGCTCACCCAGCGTCGAGCTCGGCTGACCCAAATGAGGAGGTTGTGGGCTGGGCAAGGAGCGTCGCTCCTGCTGGGGGACCTCATGGTCATGCTGGGTACGCTGCCTGACAGTTTATAGACAGTCTGTTAGGTCATGTTGATCTTTAAAGGTCCCATGACGTGGCTTCAAAAACATAATGTTCCAGCATGAAGCAGTTTCAGGGTGATTTAAGAGCAGGAGGTATTTGATTTGAGATCTAATTGAGACAGACCATAAAATGTCAACACTGAGTTATGGGTGGAATTTTAGTTTGATATAAAAATGCATAAAATACACAAACTTTTTTTATTGTACAGATTGTTTTATATTTAGTTTGTTGATGGGGTTGTTCTAATATTTCTGTATACATGTGACAACAGGTGCTGTTGGTGCTTGTGAATTTGCCGGTTGTACTCCAAAGTTTTGCGAGGAGAACGGCCTAAGGTATAAAGCCATGGTGGAGATCAGGAGGCTCAGAGGACAACTTACCAACGCAGGTAGACTTACACACACAGAAAACCCAACACATAATATGCTCCAGAAACGAAACCGAAAATCATTCTCATTCTCTCATCCCAGTGAACGCAGTGTGTCCAGAGGTGGGAGTATTTGTGAATCCCAAGATGGCTCCGCCGACAGAGCACCAGGTTGTTTGCCTGCGACAGATTGTTCTGGCCGGACTGGGAGACCATCTTGCAAGGCGTGCACAGGCCGAAGATATACTGGACCCAAAATGGAAGAATGGATACAAGGCAAGTTGGTCTAAGGGGTGTGATTGTGATTAAGGAGAGTCTATTATCTCTCTCCGTCAACTTCTCATCTTTATCCGTTTTTGGTAATAGACGGCTCTGCTGGACGACCCGGTGTTTGTTCATCCCACCTCGGCGCTGTTCAAAACGCTGCCGGACTTCATCGTCTACCAGGAGATCATGGAGACCACCAAGATGTACATGAGAGGTAAATGTGAAAACAACAATCGATTTCCATCAGCCAATCATATCTCGGACTCTTTGTAGATGTGTCAATTTTGTATTCCACAATATTCGTTTGAGTGACTGCTTTGTGGATATTAGCCTATGTGCTTTTTATCTTTTTTTATTTGTGTGCGTGTGTCCCCTGTAAACGCTGTTTTGACGAGCCACATTTTTAAATTGCCAAAATTCAGGACAACAAAGTTTGTCTTGAATTATATAAATTGAATCGTCTAGATTGGGATGCTGATGCTGTCACCTGATGAGATGTCTTCCTCTCTGTCTCCGTCAGGTGTGTCAGCAGTAGAAGCAGAGTGGATCCCCGAGCTTCTGCCTCAGTATTGTCATTTCGGCTCCCCTCTGGAGTCGCCGTCAGCGTGGTTCTGTTCGTCCACCGGCACCATCAGATGTCACTGCTCAAGCACCTTCTGTAAGTTTTTTACAGCTGAGCACCATGGCTGTGTTTGTGCAAAAAAGATGTCACTGCCTACCAGGGCTTTACCGAATACATTCAAATCTTCTGTTGAGGTTTTCGAATGAAGCTTCTCATGTCTGTCGTCTTATTTTATGACACAATCACCCTAAAAAAAGAAGGAAAATTAATATTTTCGGAAACGACTAACGCAGCAACCACTGGAATCTAATTCTACAATAGTATTTTTCTAATATTAGAGTTGCCTAATCTTTATGTGCCACTGTGCAGAAATACCAAGCCAAAAGAAATCTGTGCAGCATTCAAATGTTGATTTAGAATTTGAATGTCGACGTTATGATTGAAGCTTCAAACTATTCGGTGCAGCCCTACTGCCTACATTTATGTCATTGTTGTGTTTCTCCTGCAGTCCGTGTAGCTTGGACGCTGCCAGCAGTGGAGAAGGAATATCCAGACGGCATTGAGCGTTTCAAACTGTTCGCCAGGTTTCTGCTTGAGGGCCAGGTACTGCAGCAAAACCTGGAAGTTCTCCATCTCTGTTCAGTCTTCACTCAAGTTTCAATTAGGCATGCAAGCTTGAACCTGATCATTATGTCCCATTCTTACCAGTCCTGGTAGATTTCCTGCTAGAGGCCAAAATAATGAAATTATTATAATATTGGTTAAATAATAATAACTATTGAGCCTCCTCCTCCATTTTATGGTTTATTTGGATCTTCAGCTGGTACTACTCTTCCTTCCTACTCCTTCCTTCTCTACATATTAAAATGTACAGCATAATATTTACACAGAATACAGTAAAAGAAAATCAGTTTACACTTCCCAGCTCAATAGAATAACATAATCTATACAAATATCTATACAAATCAAATTGTAATAAAACATTAAAGTATACATTCTTAAACATATTAACCATTTCACACCTTAATCTGAATAAACCTTATATACTGACGTGTTTTTTATCTGCATTGTTCTCTGGCCAGGCCAAAACAAAAGCACTAAAGTTAAATATAAGTAGGAAAAAAGAACATTAAAACTTTACAAAACCTGTAAAAATTATAACTGCTCCTAAACCCAACCTGGCAGAAACTCTTAAGTCTTATGTAGTAATATTTGCTTTGTCTGGTTTGCAGGTTTGTGCTAAACTGAAGAAACACAGCGGCCACCTTCTCTCAAACCCCTCCATCATGCTGAAAACATGGGCAAAGTAAGTCGGTACTCACTCACTGCTCTGCCCTCTCTGAGGCATTTCTCCATTTGTGTCGAAAAAAAGGACTTTTCTCTTACTCTTGTGTCTTTGCTGCTTTAGGCTGCAGCCCAGGACGGAGGCTTTGCTGGGAGTGTTGGTGTCAAAGAGGGTTGACTGCAGAGATGCCCTCCTCTCTGTCTGGAAAACTGAAGATAAATGTGAGGGTTTAATGTGCTTGACATGGCTTGCCAGTCTGATTTGATTACCCTTCTTGTCATTTAATCTAGTTGTTTGATTGTGTATTCTTCTCCTCCTACAGTTCTGTTGTCTGCATACTGCCAGTGGTTACCTGAAGCCATGCATCAAGAAGTAGCCAAAAGTTGGCCTCCAATATGAAGGCTTTCATCTAAAAAAGAAGGCAGAAAATGATATTACACACTTGATCAAAGAAAAGAACTCCCTTCTTTACCATCAGATGGCGTCTTCAGACCTTTGGGTGTTTTAAATGTTCTCTTAAAGTGCAACTACAAAAGCACAACTGCCTTTTCTCATTTTTGTTTTTTTATATACTGTAGTTGTGACTTGTACAGTTTTCAACTAGAGCTCTATAATGACTTTTAACTTGTTATCAGTGTGCTGCGGTCAATAATGTTTTTCTGATTTGGTCTTTATAAGACTCATTAAAACTGTGTGGCTCTGAATTAGACTGGTGTGTGATTTTTTTAATTTATTTTTTTATTTATTTATTTTCTTTCATGCAGCATGTAAACTGTTTGGTAAAGATTAAAGGACAGCTCCACTGACTATGAGGAGTATTACACGTGAACACAGAAGTTTGAGACATAACCCTCGTAATAACAATCCCATTTTGGGAATGGAGATATATAAATTGTTTACCAGATCGTAACACAAGCTGGCAGGATCAGAAATATGTGGATATTTACTGGGCAGGCTCTATTGGTTATTGGTTGAGATTGAATGTTAATTTTTGAGCTCATCACATGGTCCAGCTGTTCTGAAGTTTTCGATTGTTTCACAGCATTTTCCTCACCTGATGGAATTTGTCCAGCTGTCAGAAGTATAGATGTTAAAATTTCTAGTTTTTGTTGTACACTTCAAAGACTTCACATCCATGTGTGCTTAAAGGTTGAGACTAAACGTTTAGAAACAGTTGACTAACCAAACCAGAACAACAGTTTGAATTGTTTATATGAAGTTTTTTTTTCCTCTGTTTATAAGTTTTTTTTTTTTTTATTAATGTATGTACAATTTACCGTATATAATTAATAAGTTAACAATAACTACAATGTTATATTCATCATCTTCAAAATGTATAGTGAGATTTTTACACACAATTTTGATATTAGTTTTACACAATGTATATAATATAGAATATATCATTTTCTAATTGTATACATAGCTGAATGTATACAGTGGTAAAATAAACATTCAAGCTCATCATTGAACACATTTAATTTGCTTTAAATATCAAAGACATTGAAGAAATATAGATTCATAAAAAAATTTAAAAATGGTGCAGAGTGGGCTTCTGTGATTGGCTAACATCTGTCGTGTCGTCATTTCCTACACTTAGCTCGTACACTTCCGGAAGAAGCGGAAGACAACAGTGGAAAGTCACAGCTCTTAATGCTAACATTTTGAATAAGAACACAGAAACAGACATTGTGATTTGAGTCGTTTGACAACTACAGACCTAAACTGTCGACATGGTGAGTGACACTTGAGCGCGTGTGGCCAACGTTGACGATACATTTATATCAAAACAAACCGTGCGTGGAGCAGCTAGCGAGCGAGCGGCTAACAACAACAAGCTGCCCTGTCATGATGGACTTAAAGTCCTACGTTCATGTTACCAAACACCTTACTTTGATGTTACCAGTTTACGTAAATCCATCAGAAACTTATGTGTGTTTTATTAAAAGGATTTGGTTTGTTCCACAGTTTTCCTTCCACGTATTCGAGCACCCGATGTCCCGGGGCTTTCAGAACCGCTTCTCCACTCAGTACCGCTGCTACTCGGTGTCCATGCTGGCAGGTCCCAACGACCGCTCCGACGTGGAGAAAGGAGGCAAAAGTAAGTGTCATTGTCTCCAAAGATGTCCATGTACTTTCTGACAGCAACATCTCGAGAATGCTCCTGTAAACATCGGAATTTGTAGTAAATTGAGAAGCCTCAACTAATAAACTGTTTCTTTTTCAGTAATAATGCCACCTTCAGCTCTCGACCAGCTAAGTAAGTGGCAGTTAAATCAAACACCTTTTCATCACAACAGTCCTGTATGAATCTGCCATGAATATTACCTTTCTGCTCCTTTTCCTTGTACAGGCAGGCTTAACATCACCTATCCAATGCTGTTCAAGCTGACCAACAAGAACTCAGACAGGATGACACACTGTGGAGTACTGGAGTTTGTGGCCGACGAGGGAATCTGCTACCTGCCACACTGGGTGAGAAACAGAAACAAGTTTATTGAAATGTTTTCTGTTGATTAAATGCTTTTAAAGCCACTTTGTAAGTATTGTTATGCTGCTATGCTACATGTTGCTTTAGACGTAAAAGATGTGACTTAAACTTCCCTGGGTGAATGCAACCTTTCCTCTCTGGATGTGTATGGTTGACTCACCGCCAGGCCACCCGTACGTCCCACAACAAGCTCACTGTGACTCCTTTGGACACCCCTGGCAGTTCCGTCGGTCCAGTCGGCCAGCCTGCTCTTTGTTGTGTAGCTCAGGGTGAAAGTTGTATAAAAACGTTTGTGGTGGTGTGGGAGACAAACTTCTTTTTGTCTTGCCAATGGTCTTCATCGCGGCGTGTCCGATTCAGCTCGACAAAAAACCTACTGCCTGCCTAAACCACACCTATGTGTAGACATGCATACCGTTATGATAGCTCTGTATTGGTTTTATTTTTATGAATGTCTTGTAGAAGACATTAATTAAAACAAACCAATACAGATCTATCATAACAGTATGCATCGAGGAAGCACTGATAGTTTGCTTTATTTTGTTTGCTGCAGATGATGCAGAATCTCCTGCTGGAGGAAGGAGGTCTGGTCCAAGTGGAAAGCGTTAACCTTATGGTGGCCACTTACTCAAAGTTTCAGCCACAGAGCCCCGACTTCCTGGACATTACAAACCCCAAGGCAGTGTAAGAAATATCAGTTGGGAACATTAAATTGTCCTTTTTTTTACATTTTGTGTTTAATTATAGTGATTAACTAAGTTGCCACTTTTTTACAGACTGGAGAATGCATTGAGAAACTTTGCCTGCTTGACAACTGGTGATGTCGTAGCTATCAACTACAACGAAAAGGTAAAGTAACTTGATCAAAATTAGTGTTGGACTATTATGTGAATATATGTTTTTGTCTGTTTTTTTTTTTTTTTTTGCGACTACCTCTGCTAATGGAATCTGTGTTATTGTTTCAGATATATGAGCTACGAGTAATGGAGACCAAGCCAGATAAAGCAGTGTCAATCATCGAGTGCGATATGAACGTAAGATTCTCTATATTATCACAGACAGTAAATTATTCTGTCGCGTTCCCCACTTTAAATTTGATGCGACTCTGTTTCTCAGGTGGATTTTGATGCTCCTTTGGGTTACAAAGAGCCTGAACGACGACCTCAGCACCAGGAAGAACCAACAGTAAGGTCCAAACCCGAAAGGTACCTGTACGATTTATTCTCTGAACAATTTGATCAAACTAAATTCTTCACAGGAGGAGGAAGCAGATCCCACCAGTTACGCCGACATGGACCTGGGATTCAGAGTAAGTAAATGTTGTTGTGGATTAGAGACAAATACATGTCCTCATCACTTCTGATAACCGTAATAACTGGAGCTAATGTAACTTGTAATCTTTTTCTTATCCTCAGGCTTTCACTGGCTCTGGCAATCGTTTGGATGGTAAAACAAAAGGGATTGAGCCCAGCCCTGCCCCTCTTGGCCCAAGTGACATCAAAAGGTGATGTTCAGTGTTTTATACATGTACACGTGAAGGCTTAAAAATTAAATTTTGTAACTCAATGGTTTAACTATTTAACATGATAACTCTGCAACATGAGGGATTGCTGCAGGGATAACATTTTTATGTATGCCAACCTGGAAGTTGGCAAAGCCCTGGTTACCTTAACAGAAAGCCAATAGGATTTTTTCATTGGATTTTGGCTTATTGCAGAGAATAAGATCTGTGGGAAACAAAAATTTATGATGTCGTAAATGCAATCGACGGAAGTAAAAAGCTTACAAACTACACCACCAAAATGCCGGAATCATTTCCGGGTTTTAGGACCCATTCCTGCAGCACTCTACAATGTCCTCTATAATGTTTTTATATTGCGTATGTTGGCTTTAGGTCAGTGGGTGAGCTGAATTTGGACATACAATGCAACGTGGTGTGGCACACAAGATTGTGTTGTAGGCTCTGCCAAAATTCTGTCAGTGTGAGCAATTTTGGATCATACTCTCGCTTTGTTGCTGCTGCTGCCGACTGGTGTACAAACTGTTGCTTTGATTCCCTGTGAGTGACCAGTATGGTACAGTTGAACATGGCACTAAATGACAAAAGTTTATGATGTTTGTGAGGTCAAACAGCTAGAAAGTCTAATGCCAGTTGGACAATTTCAAAACCAAGACTGTTTCCTGTTTGCTCCTAATTTTCCATCTTTGTGTTTCTCCAGACTCACTGCTGCTTGTTGCTCACTTGTGTCGCATGACATGATCACTTTGCTTTTAGCAGCAGATGTAACTTGAAGTTTGGTCATTCAACAAATTGCTAAATGTAGCAATAGACTCACCTCGGCTTGCAGCGTCTGACAGCTAGAATGTGTCGGAATGTTATCTTTTCACTATTTACTGTCAGAGTTTCACACTGTGTGGAGACCCTTTTTGTGGCGCCTGTTCAATCTTTATTTTGCTACACATCACTGAAAATTGAACCGTTCTACCAGTGTTTTAGCCTTTAGTGTAAATTCCTAACCATAAACTATAATCTTTCATCTCACAGAGGCATTCCCAACTACGAATTCAAAGTTGGCAGGATCACCTTCATCAGAAACTCGAGGCCTCTGCCCAAGAAATTTTTCGATGATGTAAGAAATGTGAAGGATTTTATCATACGTTTGTATTTATTTAACTAGGCTGTATTTGCAACATTGCAGTACAGTTTCTCACACTCTTTTTCAGGAAAACCTTTCATAGCACTTAACCTAAACAATTTCTGTGATTCATTCTATTTGTTTATTTTGAATTCTCTAAATAAATGTTCTAATATGTCGCTTGTGCTGTACTTTTCCGATTTATAACAACTTTTAAATCTCTTTTAATCCTTCCAGGATGATGCGATGAACAGATTCATCGCCTTCTCTGGAGAAGGACAGTCACTACGCAAAAAGGGAAGAAAACCTTGAAGGATTCCAAGTGAAGAGACTGGCTGATGTGCTCAGACTCACCATATCTATTGTCAACTTCAACAGCAAAGTAAAAAACTGGCCTTCAGATGCATTGGGATTTTGTCTCGCCGTCGCTTTGAAATGGTTTTGCTGTTGAGTTGGGATTATATGTAATTAATATCTTGCTCAACAAAAGCTGGGCTCCATAAAATGCTTCCACACGGAGTTTGTGGAATAAATAAGTAATCACCACACCACAAACACAAAGAATAACTTGTGGAGTATAGTTGTGGTATTAGATAATTTTCCCCCTTTTTCCATAATTGTTGCATTTCTACAATTGACTTTAAATATACTGTTACCCAGAGTCCCATTCTTATGATAAAATGGGAGCAATAATAGCTCAATACTTTTGTTTTTAATTATGATGAAAATATATGTTTGAGGTTTTTTTTTGAGGAGTAGTTTGCTATTTTTTCCCCCTTTTCTCTTTGTTTATTTATAGACAAATAAAGGACTGTGTTTGAAACAAATTAATCGTCACTAATTTTTGTATTGACAAGAAGTACCAAATGAAAT
>CALSCE010000020.1:1996600-2034322 GCA_943593645.1 Bovichtus variegatus | reverse complement strand
ATATAGAGACTGTGACATGAAACTTGATATTTTCCAGGATTTACATAATGATCTGGAAATCAACAACAAATGCCATATCGATATCATTCACAGCTGTACAGCTGGCGGTAAAATCATATTACTTTCTAAACTAAGTTTTCTGAGTCAACTTAAAAACTGAAATGTCATGCAAGGTTGGACACACATCTGTGACTTTATCAGTATCATCTAGCTCGGTTTTAGAGATTTGTGTTGCTAAAAAGTAAGAACACACCTAAAATGTACAATCTGGACTAAAAAACCCTGTTGGATTAACTTGTAAGGGGTCCTACTGAGCCTTCTGTGCATTGTGAGCCAATAAATGCGGTGAGATACTTTTTTTTGCTTTTCACCATTTTATACCATTGTAAATTATATATTTGGGCAATATGAAGACGTGACTTTGGATTCTGGAAACTTGATGTTGACAGACAATTTTTGAGCATTACTTGCTTAACAAAAACAATAATCAAATGAACTGACAATAATAAAGTGAGTGCAAAAACTATACAAGGAGTTAAAAGTAGATGTTGGCAGATACCATATGTAAGACAGACAGGACCACAATATTAGCAGTTGAATGCAGGATCTGCCTTAATAATACTGTGTTTTAGTAGTGCCTGTTCCCCAACAAATTTGCAACATGCAGTGCACATTTGATCATACCTCAGTGGAGCAGATGTCTTCAGTGTCATCACAGGAGCAAACCAAGGACTCCGCACAGCATGGTGATGTTCTCCCAACAGGAAGCTGCCAAACACACAGCAACATACAAGAATACAGATCAAAACGTGCCACATGATGGACCCCAATGGACCACAGAACTGATTCAGCAGCATTTCTCTTCTGAATAACCTTAGCTGTGTTAGCTCCAGGCAGCTAGCGCCCTGTCAGCTGTTCACATCGTACTACAAACACTCACCCTGACGGAGCGGTGTGTCGGGATAACACCCTGCAGAGACAGCGCGATAAAGACACAGACATGTTTCCGCTTTGCGTTATTTCACTTGAAACTCAAACTCGGGGTCAAAGATGTTCACATGTAGTTGCTTTGGCTGCTCCCTTGCTTCCTCTTCTTCTTCTTTGAGGTTTCTTGGCAGGTTTACGTAGCATTACCGCCACCTACCGGATTGGAGTGTGGAGCAGTAGATTGGAAGAACAAATTAAATAAATAATACATTTAAAAAAAGAAGAAGATATGAAAATGAATAAATAAATACGTCTTTTTCTATTATTATGGTTGCTCTTAAGAAATTCATAAAAAGACTAAAACAACTTTTCGTTGTCCTTGAATGAGGTACGTGATGACGCTATCAAACAGTCACGCTCACGATTCCACGAGCGCACTTTCGAGTATTTGTTTGTGCAGAAAATGAAATAAAATAAGATAAATATAGTATACTTCGCAAATACAATCACAAATTAAAACGATGCAAGACATTATTGATTTTTTTTTTAACGATTTAGTGATATCTTAGTTTGAAGTTATATGTAACATTTTTGGCGAATCTTACAGGACAAGTGCAAAGTTAGCTGCTGCACTATTTAGGGGAAAGGTCGCAGTGCTGTCAGGGTTTTATATTCAGCACAGCACGGACTGATATTCATCAGTGCAAAAAAGAAAATATCGGCCGAAGAGTTTCATCCTGACACTGGTGGTTTGTTGATTCTGCATCATGGCTCTTCTCAGAGGTAAAGAAACACGTTTCAGTTCAGCAGGAAATTAAAAACAGGAATGCATGCAGGTGGACTAACGTTACTTTGTTTTCCCATTTCTCTAGTAGTGTAGGATTATCAGTGACTTCAAAAGAATGTCATCACTTTAAAGTTGACTTAATTTTAATAGAAATGTGTAGCAGGAGAGTTTAAAATGTTTTTTCTGATCACAGCGTTACTGCAATATAGGTGAAAGGCACAGATTGGTGAAAGGTGACAAGATGGTGTCAAGATCATTAGCAGTTGTTTGTACCTCTCGATCCATTTAAGTGCACATTATATTAAAACTCTTACCTAATTACCATCGGTGCGAAGGAGTCCTTACTTAAGTTAAAGTAGTAATACCAAAATGTTAAAATACACAGGTGAAAAAGTCCATCATTTAAGAATCATACAACTTTGCAACGCATACACTATGTATACACGAATCTCGAGTCATCACTTGACAATTGGTTTTACGTACTTTTCAATAAAATTAAATTATATAGCCTACTAACAGTATGTATGAGCAGTAATAACAATAGCAACACAAATAGCTGCGAGGATCTGAGTGTCCTCTTCAGCCAGCTGTCTGCCTGCACATTTCAAGAAAACATGTTAATATGAATTTATTTAGCTTTTAAAGAGCAACTTGACAAATGCTGAAAGTCTTTTTTTTGCCGACCTCCAGTGGTTTAACTTCTCACTTTGCTGCATTGATGTATAATTGTACTACAGGGTGTCACAGTGCACAATGACATCACAGTTCAATGTCTGTTTAGAAGGTAAAAGGCATATCAACACAGAATATTAAGATCACTATCATGCCTATTAGCCAGGTGCCACTAGTGACTTGTTTATTATTAAACACTGCATCATTTAAGCACTTTTTTTTTTCTTGACTCAAAATGTTGAGAAGACATCAGTTGCACGCTTTTTAAATCAGTTCTTAGCAATTCTGGTTGAGATATAAAGTTAACTGACCCGAGTAATGAAAATGATGCATGAATAAAAGTTTTTTAAAATCTCTATTTTGAGGGTTTGCACATAAGGCAAGTTGCAAAACACATTAGTTGTCTACACTCGGTATGTTCTTTCGAAGAAGACACCACCATTGTGTTTAACTCTTTTAAATTAACCAATTTAAAACATCACTCGCAGAGAGGGAAATATTGAAAGAGGTGTATGCGCTACCTTGAGAATATTGAATCCAGAAGTTGTTGCTCCTTTTGCCCCTCCAGTCCAGTTAGTCCCCCTGTTATACAGTATCTTTATGTTGTGCGTCTCAATGCACTGGCTTTGTCGACCATCTCTGCATTATGTACCACCCAGCTTTTCCTGACTCTGATCTGGCTGTGGGTCACTGGTGGGTGGTTTGAAGTTGTTGTCGTCGCTGTACTGAAATACTCTTTCTCTGCAGGTGTATTTGTTGTTGCTGCCAAGCGCACTCCGTTCGGTACCTACGGTGGCGTGCTGAAGGATCACAGTGCAACAGACTTGGCTGAGCATGCAGCCAAAGCTGCCCTCGCTGCAGGGGGCGTGGCACCAGAACTTGTAAACAGTGTCATCATGGGAAATGTCATGCAGGTACCTAAAATCCAACGGGTCAACAGCCAGATCGAACCTACCATCACATGAAAATGTTAACATTCTCATGTGCTGACTAGCGCCCTTGGTTTGGTCCTTACCTTTTTTTAATTTCTCTTTATCTAACCCCCTCATTTCAGAGCTCAGCTGATGCACCCTACATTGCTCGTCATGTGGGTCTGAGGTGTGGCGTCCCCATCCCAGTGCCTGCTCTCACTGTGAATAGACTGTGTGGATCTGGTTTCCAGTCTATCATCAATGGCGCTCAAGTAAGCACTCTGGCAGAAATACTAACGTAGCATAAACCAAAGTAATGTACACTACTGTATAATATGTAAAAGACAAATCATGATTTATACATAAGTAAAAGCAGAATATATCATATATATCAATTACACATAATGTGCATTATCTTTTGTCTCGTTGATCCAAAACAAAACCCAGTTACCTTGTGTGTTTGTAGGAGATTTGCCTCAGGGAGTCAGAGGTGGTCCTGTGCGGAGGCTCAGAGAGTATGAGTCAGGCCCCGTACGCTGTTCGCAACATACGATTTGGTACAAGGTTTGGCGTCGATCTCAAGGTTGGATTTTTGGTTGATTTTCTCTAATTTGTAAACCCCAAAACACTTGAAACAAATGTAAATGAGATGCCCATAAAGACTGCTTGTTATTCTACACCAGAACCTTTTGCTGCAAAAATAAAAAGCCTCTTCTCGTCTCCCTGACAGCTAGAGGACACATTGTGGGCGGGTCTGACTGACCTTCACATCAAAATCCCAATGGGCATCACAGCAGAAAACCTGGCAGAGAAATACCAGATCACACGAGAAGAAGTTGACAACTATGCATACCAGACGCAGCAAAGGTGGAAGGCAGGTAAGACCGGTTTCATTTATAAAAATAAATAAAAACATCTTTTCAATATTTTCGCGGCCTGCTCACCTTACACTTGGTAACATTCAAATATGTTGCTTTTGAGAAGACAGCTTTTTTTGTTATCTTTGCTACTCATTCTTAACAGTTAACTTTGGACTTTTTTCTATTTACAGCTCATGAGGCTGGTCACTACACAGCAGAAATTGCTCCCGTTGATGTGAAAGCTAGGAAAGGAAAGGTGTCCATGGCTCAGGATGAACACCCTCGTCCACAGACTACACTAGAACAGATGGCCAAACTGGCTCCTGTCTTCAAGAAGGGAGGGACTGTTACTGCTGCCAATGCTTCCGTGAGTTTACGCCTATAGAGTCTATAGTTTACTCCTACGGTGTTGACTCCTCTTCAAGATCTGAGGTAGTCCGGGGTTTTTTTTTGTGGTCCGTTTTACTGCAAACTAAAAAAAAGTTTAATATTTTACCTTCAAAAGGTTTAGTTGCGTAACGTGAAAAGCTAGAAAACATCCATTTAGTTTTAATGGAGTTATGACTGATGTCAGTGTCATTAGGGGTTACCCAGTTTGATTTTCAGTCTAATATATTTAAATATCATAAAACTTACGTTACTTGTACCGTGGAAAGTAGCCTACTATTACTAAATCTAAAGCTCTTCTTGATCTCCAGGGTGTATCTGATGGCGCTGCTGCTGTGGTGATTGCAAGTGAAGATGCGCTGAATGAACACAAGCTCACTCCACTGGCCAGAATTGTGTCCTATCATGTGTCAGGCTGTGACCCGAGCATTATGGGAATTGGTAAGTGAAACCACTGTCATGGGGATGTAATTTAATCCCTTTCAATTAAAAGAGAATGAATGACTAAATAAACTGTGGTGGTATTTGACATTGGTTTCTTTATAATAAGAATTTCTGGTTTCCTTTTTAAATCATCTTAGGTCCCGTTCCAGCAATCACAGAAGCTCTTAAAAAAGCCGGTCTGACTCTCAACGACATGGATCTTGTGGAGGTTTGTTATTAGTAAAACACAAATCTCTGTGTCATACATACTATTAGTGGTGAAAGAAGTACTCTGATTCTGTATTTAAGTAAAAGCACCAAAACAGCAATCCAATAAAATACTCAATTATAAGTCCGGCATTTAAAAGTTCAGTTGTAACTACAGAAGTATTATAAGCTAAATGTACTGAAAGTACTTGTGCTGAAGAGAAATGTCCCCTGTGACTGATGTATTATTATATATGACATTAGGTTGTTATTACTGCTGCATTAATGTGTAAGCAGCATTTCACTGTTGTAGCTGATTTGAGGTGAAGCTCAAGTAGTTTAGACCAGAGAAAATCTGAGAGGGAAAAAAATAAAGCTCAAACTTTTCTCTAAATTATCTATTTTTAGGGAAGTATCTGATCATTTTATCTATTTGGGCCTCAAACATTTATTTAAATGAAAACTATTTGAGATGTTTAAAGAGGAAATGTCTTTTTGGTGTAACTGATAACTTCTCATAGATCTCTGAAAGTGCCCTAATTAGACACTGTTTTTTTGGTAAGGGGTCAAAAGCCAAAAAAGCCTATCATATGTTTGTTTTAAAAAAAAAAAAAAAAAAAAAAAAAGAAGTAAAATCTTAATTTGACTAGTAACAATGAACTGCTGCAGATTCTTAGGGAAAACCCCCCTGAATAAATAAAAGTAAAAAGTTCGTATATCTATCTGAGATGTATTGAAGTACAAGTATAAAGTAGCTTAAAATGGAAATACTCAAGTAAAGTACCTAAAAATTGTACTTAACTAAATGTACATAGTTGCTTTCTAAAACTGCATTTCATATGTATTTTGATTGATTCAGATAGTTATTATGTAGCTGTGTCACTAATGTATTTTGCTTTGCACAGGTGAACGAAGCTTTTGCCGCTCAGTATCTGGCTGTTGCTAAGGCTCTTGGACTGGATCCAGCGAAAAGCAACGTTAACGGTGGAGCTATTGCCATCGGACATCCTCTCGGTGCTTCTGGAGCACGTATCACTGCCCATCTGGTTCATGAGCTCAGGTAATTTTGTCCTATAGCAATTATATGTACAGTATATCAGCAGAGATGTCTGCACATTAAGTAGCATTAAATAATTAACTTGTTTTTTTCGACAGGCGACGAGGAGGAAAGTACGCCGTTGGCTCTGCCTGCATCGGTGGTGGTCAGGGCATCGCCATCATCCTCGAAAAGTACTGACCATAGAAGCTGCCAATATCAGAGGAGTTCTTGTCGAAGAATGTCTTCCACCACCGTTCACTCGCATAAAATAAAACGCTGGTGACGCATGCTAAAAAAAAAGAGACATTTTAAAAAACCTTGCACGTACACATACTGTAAAATGGCTAGTGTTTTCTTACCATGAGTCACTGCTGCTCAGCTTTTCCCCTGGCACACAAAGAGAACTCAACATAAATGTGTTGCTGCTTAGTCTTGTTACTCTTATGAAGCTATTTATACAAAAAATGTATAATAAATGTTACAGTCCAGTGTTGCCTTGGAAGCCCTGTGAAGATGAAGAGCTAACTCATGTTTCTGTGGTTGTTGCTCCAGAGTGCAACAGACTGTTTGTTTATGTGCCTGAGTCACAGAGCTTAGTCACATTCACATGTGTAGCATATTATTAACTCCATGAAGTACATTTTGTGTTGGGTTATAGTAAGGTTTAAAGGGACTCTGATGCCTTAAAATGTTCTCTGTCACTCCATTATCAGGGATGGGTAATTCCAGAAAATATGTCTGACAAGTGATTGCTCCAGCAGTAACTGATTTTGTATTTCTGTGTCGTAAAATCTCAATAAATAACATTTTCAAAATAATTTGCAAAAGTTCGGTTTTTGAAGTTTTTATCATCAGCCCTTGACTGCAGCCAATGCTATAATTTTCCAGATTAGCAGGGAATTAAGATTTAACAAACAGCCACTACTAGTTCTTACTTTAGTTTTAATGGTCGTACCACCAGACAGAAAGGATTACAGAATGGTATTTGATATCAGACATTCATGTAAACCTACTAAATGTTAGTAATGTTTTTTTTTTTAATCATAAAACTGTAGACAAAAGAGGTGTTGCTTGTAGCAAGTACATCTTGAAAAAATAAATAACTGATACACAAAAATTTGAAATAAAATGTAAATAAGTAAAAAGTGTTTCTCCTTCATTTATTAATCACTTATGTCCAACTTCATCCCACCATACAGTCAACATTAAGCGTGTTGCGCTTTCAGGAAGCTCCATACAAGTATTAATTGTTTTATTGTTTGTATGAACAGATAAACAATAATATATAGATTATATATTTGTTTACTAAAGCAAACTGAACATTAACCAGAAAAAAAAAGAGTACAAATGTTGTTACCGTTACAATTGCAATGTTTATTCCATTTCAAATTTTCAGTGAGAATAAAAGGGAAATAAATGTAGGACTACAAAGACCATTACATCCTTATAACGCGACGCAATTACGTAAACGTCATCGGTCAGCGTCTTTATAAACGTCACATCCCCGGATGACGGTCTTTTTTCATAGCGAAGGTAAGACACCCTTGCCTTCGTGTTTCTGTTGGAATAAAATCTGTTTTCATCTGCGTTACAGAATAAAAAATACAGTCTCCAACTATCAAGAGACGAATCTTTGTATTTAGACGATGCATTAGACATCGTTATTACGACAATTTATCCGTCATGTTTCTGTAAAAATGAAAGTTTGCTGTATCTGTAGTCCTAGGCCGCCGGCTAGCCTTCGTGCTGGCTATAACGTTAGCTAACTAGCTATTACAAACCTGTGGTCCCAAGTTAGTCTTTTGTGCGGTATATAAACTAACAATTTCGCTTCTACGCAAAGCATTGAATTTTCATTTGTATAAGACAAGAGGTTGGCTAGCCAATAAATCGACACTTTATTGCTATGTTGCTAATTGCTAGCTATCATTACTTGTCATGCCTGTTCTGCATCGACGATGCTTGTGGTGTTTATCACTGAACCAATCTCAGTTAGTAATAGTTTGTGATGTATTTGGATGTTAACAATTCATTCTGTTATAGTTGTGATGTTTTTTCATAACGAATGCGTTGTGTAATGTAAAGTATTAAAGACTGTAGTATCGGTTCTGTGCTAGTCTTCTGTAACGTTAGTTGACATCTGAACCATAGTACTATTAAAATGTTTTCAATACTCTATCCAAACAATGCTGGACTATTGTTTGTGGTCTTTAAAGACTATGACAAGTGAACCACATAAAATAAAAGTAACTTGACATTACTGACACTACAAACAATCCTGCTGCAGTTGGTAAACTAACCTGTTTTCTTTGTGTTAGATGGCAGAAGGAGACAAAAAGACTCCCAAGAACAAGCACGGGAGCCGGAACCCGGTTCTGGCCCGGGGCATCGGCCGTTACTCCCGGTCTGCTATGTACGCCCGCAGGGCCATGTACAAGAGGAAGAGCAAGACCACTGAAACCAAGGTGAGGGCAGATCGGTGACACCCAACAAAATGAATGATAAAAGCATACATTGTTTACCCTTGTAGTGATTTATGATTTACCATTGTTTCAGGTGGAGAAAAAAATTAAAATGAAGCCCAAGGCAACTGTTGTCAAGACAGTTGGAGGAGATAAGAATGGAGGCACTCGTGTTGTCAAGCTGCGCAAGATGGTAAGTAATGTGCTAATTATTATTTTTTTTTTTGGAGTTTGAATCGTCGATATGCAGACAGAGAAATGGAATTCTGAAATGAGTAGCACCACATTTAGAAAAGTTTAGAAAGTGGGCCTGACTGACAAATAACTCCATAATATACTTTTTATTAGAACTCTGCTGGTGTGCAGAGTTCTAATAAAAAGGACAGTGGGACAATTCACATCCCATTACAACTTGTTATATAAGCTGATAAAGCAATGATAAAATGTAAAAGTTGAGTTTGACGGTGTAAGTGGAAAGTAATGCACTTAGTTTTTTGAATGTACATGTCTTCCATTGGATTTATGCTGCAATCCTAAATTTAAAAAAGGTAATATATTGACATGTGTTCCCGCTGTAGCCTCGCTACTACCCCACAGAGGATGTTCCCCGTAAGCTGAAGAGCCACGGGAAGAAACCCTTCAGCCAGCACAGGAGGAAGCTGCGCAGCTCCATCACCCCAGGAACTGTCCTCATTCTGCTCACTGGTCGCCACCGTGGAAAGGTGAGAACTGTTTCTAGCCCATCATGACAATGATTTCCATGTTGTCGCAGATTAGCGGTAATGATGAGACACAGCACAGGCTGAAAGAGGTTAAATGCTTCTAGTGTGTCAGAAAAGATGAACATAATACAATGACAAAGCCATATCCCATCTCTCTAACCTTCATATTTACAAAAGTTGTTTGACTTACATCGACTCTGAGGTTATAATCGTATAAAACTGTTGTCTGGTCATTACAAGTCTGTAAAGACACAATTTGTGATCCATATGTAAACAAAAGGATATCTTCATCACAATTTATAGCGCATAATATGAGCCTGCATTTATTCCTGTTTGACAGGTTTCTTATTATTATTTTAAATGTTCATTTACATCTAGTTTGTAACAGAGGTTGACATATTTAAATTTTGATGAATTTATGAATAAACTTGTGACTACACCGGAGATACCAATTACAGCAAACATTTTACAAGCCAAGATATTTGTTGGTGACTCTCGGAGCACTTATTTAATCTTAAAGGTTGGATGGCAGACCTCGCCGGTTGAGCTTTTGCTGCGTGGCCGCAGGTTTCCATATAGCATCGCATTGGCTTTGACCACTCCTGTCCTCCACACAGTTTCATAGCAAAAGTTACCTTGATCAGGTTCCTTATTAACATTGGGTTTAAAGCCGAAATACTTTGACACCAAATCCTCCGCCATTGTCTAGTTGTTCTCTCGTCCTTTTGATAAGTGAAATCTGACCCCTGCTACTCTGTGCTCCTGCACGCAGCAGACACTTTGAAAGGAAATTTGTAGCGTCCGTCCGACCTAGTATTGATATTATTAATAATATATCTATTTGAATGTGGTCGCTGATGTTAAATTAACTAAAATGGGTTTCATTTATTTTTAAACGACGGTGGGCAAGTAATGTGTACTGTATAACACTGACTACCGCAGCGAACATATTCATGTTTAATCCTTTTATTAAAGTAAATAATTCTGAAGTTTCACTTACGTCCTCTTAACACCACCCAGCTCACATTTACAGTTATACTATATAGAGTATAATTTACATTGTAAATTAGACATGTTATTGACTCTGAGTCTAATGCAGCAAATGAGGGACTAAAAGAAATGCCACTTGTAGATTTTTTTTATTTAGTCCATCAATGCCCTGTTTGTTGCGTGACACTTAACTGTACACTATTTCAAATGGGGCATTGGCAGTATTTTTACAAATTTTATTAAAGGTGGACTTTTTTTTTTTTTCTTTTGGTCATAGATATAACGGTCTTAAATTGACAACATATTTGCAATGCTGTTGTCTCTCGCCACCAGTTTTATGAAGAGACTTGTAGAGCACACGGTATCTAAAGATGTTGCCCCCTCTCAAAAAAAAATCTGGTTTATCCTTATTGTATTTTCTAACGAGCGTGCTTGACACATCACTATAATCACACACCCTCGGTACCACAGACATTGTCCCTACCTCCCACACTCAAATGATACATGGGCAAGTTGTGGAGGCATGCTAGTGTGCCCACACACATTGAGCAGTAGCTGACCTAAATAATGTTTCAGCTGTGAATCTGACGGGCAGAGAGCCCTCCTGATTAAAATTAGGATTTTGTGTCAAGTAATTGAATTTTTCTCCTGTCTTAAATAGCTTGGCATGAGGTGGATTTCAGATATTAAATTGTCTTATCCAAATGGTACAAATATGACTTATGAGCTCACTAATTGAGTTGTAGTTGAATAGTGTGCATACAGATAGTTGATGCTCAAGATACTTGGTTTTGTTTTTTAGCGTGTGGTGTTCCTGAAGCAGCTCTCAAGTGGTCTCCTGCTTGTCACTGGTAAGGATGACTGTTTTTGGTGGTACCGATTCTTACTCAAAATGTATGCGCAGTAGTACAGCATGATGTTGGGCATGTTTTTTCTTTCTAACATTAATGTGTTCTTGTTTGCATAGGCCCTCTTGCGTTGAACAGAGTACCCCTGCGCAGGGCTCACCAGAAGTTTTCCATTGCCACCAATACCAAAATAGACATCTCTGGCATGAAGATCCCCAAAACTCTGAACGATGCTTACTTCAAGAAGAAGAAGCTGAGGAGGCCCCGTCACCAGGAGGGAGAGATCTTTGATACAGAGAAAGAGGTGAGCTAACTTGGATATTGTCTTTTTATAATGCACTACTGTGCACACTTAAACTCCCAGTTTTATGATTTCTTCTCTTCGTCTCCATCTGCAGAAGTACCAGCTGACAGAGCAGAGGAAAGAGGACCAGAAGGCTGTTGACTCTCAGCTCCTGCCCCTCATCAAGAAAGTACCTCAGCTCAAAGGGTACCTGCGCTCCTCCTTCTGCCTGTCTAATGGTGTCTACCCACACAAGCTGGTTTTCTAAATGTGTTGAAATAAAGAGTACCACCGTCTAATGACCTTTCTTGCCTCATTTGTGCTGAAGTTGAGAATGGGCCAAATCATTTTTTTAATTGTTACATTATAATTATTGTTGATGCAGTTGCATGTGAAATGCATTTTAATATAGCTGGCTGCAAAAGAGCTAATTTATTCATTTTTATACTGTTTGGTGGTTCATTTACTGCGTAACAATGCGCTTTATTTCATATAGTTTTTTTTCAAATAGTCTGCATAGTAAGTCATCTAATGAATGCAGTGAAGTAAAAAGTGCAATATTTCCCTCTGAAATGTAGTGGTGTCGAAGTAGCATACCAAGTACCCTTTTTTGAAGTTGTAATTGAGGACTGTTTGCTTGCATTCCTGCATTGGCCATTTAGTTTATCAACTGCTAAAATAGTACCTTCAAATCAGTTTTATTGGAATTTATCAGGTTTTATGGTGCCTTTGCAGATAAAACTCGAGCATCAGAAATGTGCCTTAAGAGGTTAATGCTCATCTAAAAAAGCTTGCAGGAGATGCCTGCATGATGTGATTCAAATCTTGTTGACATTGTGTTAAATATTTTCTTGATGCCAGTGTTTATCCAAGCATTTGCCTTGGTTGCTGAGAAATGTCAAATGTGCATATGTGTCACACTGCCCTGGCTTCTGCAAATTGATAATTTCATCCCACTTGTAATGTTATGCAACACTGCAAGTTTATATATACCACAAAGTGATCTATAATCCATATCAAACCATGAGTATCTGGTCATGGGATTTTATATATATATACACACACACATATACTGGTTCAGTTAGTGTATAATGAAGCAGTGCAATGAAGTGACCACACCAGACATTGGACCCAGACAGCTCAACAGCTACGCTTTAATTAAAAAAATGACATGTCTAATGTAACAAGACAAAAATAAATACAAGTGTTTCATCTCTTTAACATGGCCACGTTTTTTTTTTTTTATCCTCAAAAACAGAACAAAGTAGAAAGCAGCACAGAAAAAGGCAGCGGCCCCTTGCCAAGGAATGATAAGTGCCTTTGTCGAATCAGTCAGTACTGTGTATGGTCAGCTGGTGTAGAGAAAATGCGTTCCCTCAGCCGGACTTGAACAGCAGAATGGCCACTTGACCCAAGTAGAAGTAAATGAAATGCTTGGTCTCATGAGTCACGTAGCTGCCAAAGTTCCTCCCAACGATGCAGTGCCAGGTTGGGTTATATTTCTTATCAAACTCCTGTGTGGGACAAAGACACAATGTGTTCATCAAACATTAGTGGACCAACATGTGAGGTGTGAAGAAAAGAGACAAGAATACATGCTCAATGAAGTATACAGTAAAGAAGATGTTCAAGAGCAAAAACATGTGACATACCACATTTCTCATTTAAGATTGTAGATGCTCCATCACAACTAACAAGTGATAAAATGTTCTGCACATATTAGAGCGATGTTGCTGGGAGAAATTAACAGTATATTTAAACTTGGACAATTTTGTCAACATGCCCTAGCTGTAAAAACTCCCCCAGTAAAACTGGAAGGTGTACACTTGCCAAGACTCAGGGGAATGCATGAACGATACTTTACAGCTATACCTACGTTTTTAAACTGTCTCTATGACAATTAGAAGTGTGTCCCTCCCTACACTGATCAGGAATGCCGCCATGGAGATAAAAGAAATGTGGGCATGTGGCTCCTGCAGGACTGTCAGTCCAAGAAAAAGGTGTTTCCTCAGGAAGGGAGGAAACGTTTACAAATACCAGGCTGGGGTGTAACATGAATGATGCACAGTGGGGTTGGTCAGTGACTGCAAAATAGCTTTACATCACTGGTTTGCCATTATACTGTCACTTTCCCTCTATATAATTTACTTGCTGTTTAACAAACTGTCTACACACACATATATATATATATATATATATATATATATATTTTTTTTTAAATTATTTTTTAGGTGTAACAGTTTGTTAAACAGTAAGTAAATGTGTTTTTATTTGCGCGACTGTCCTTTTTCATACATATTCAATGAGCGTTGTTGGAGGGAGCCTGAGATCCAAGATTTCTATTGCCAACGACTGCTTCACTGTAATTGTTACATATATGCTAAGTTAAGAAGTTGAAACTGGTTGATAATTTCATAGAAATCGAATATTTTGCTCACAAGTCAGTAGGTTAAAGTTACACTGTGTGAATTTCACTGAATGGAAGATGCGTCATCAGTAGTTTTTACCTTCTTGATGAATGCAGCGATATCTTTCTCGATGTTGTACTTCTCCAGGGCCTGTGTGGCACACTCAACGGCGTCCTGCTGCATGTCCTCCGACATGTCGGCATTTTTGATCACTGCCTTTCTTTCAGACATGGTTGCCCTGGGAAACCAAAACACAGCGGAGAATTTATCATCTTCACGGGCGCATTGGCACACACACAATGTAAAAGACTGAGCATCCCGACAGTCATCATCATCATCATCATCATCATCACTGAAACGATACTGTATGGAGAGCATACAGGGTCTCATCACCCAGTAAAGGACAACAATCGGTTAACGTTAGTTAGTGTTAACGTTAGTTAGTGCCGAGTTATTATTACATTATTACATAATAACTGACACATAATATGTGAACTAGCCATTTCTACAAGTGTTGCATAACAACTTCCATCAAGCTCGGTGGATGCGCGCTCTGCGTAGTTTCTATGGATACGCAAGACATTTGAGATTATCGTCTCAATTTTAGCCGAGGTTTCATCAATAATCCTACGAAATACGAGCCTACAACATTAAAACACATTTCTCAAACTAACGTTGACTAACGTTATAAAGCAGCGGAAAAGCGAGCTTTATCTGCTCCAACGTGCAGGATACCGGAAAAAAAGACACAATTCTCATATTAACATAACGTTTGTCATAAATAGGACTTATCTGAAGTAAGGTGTCATAGGTAGAAGGGTTTGCAAGCAACACATCGCCACATGCATATTCCGCGATGATGAGCCGTTGATTCACTAACGTTAACGATAACTAGCTGCTCATTCATCTCGCAAAAGGAAAGAAAAACACCGTCTAACAGTAAGCACAGCTGTTGCCGTTTTGACAATACTTAAAAACGAATGAATCGACCATCCAATCATTTTCAACGTGTGATATTCTTAAATGTACTTACTAGTCTCCCGTATAGTGTTTGTTTGGTTTTAAAGAGACGACCGCTCCTGTTGTGACAACTCCCGCGAAGTGGTTGACACAAAAGTAATGTGGGTGTGTAGCGGTAAGAGACTGCTGCCTTGATGTGTTCCCATTGGCTGGTATTAATGCACAGAGCGCTGTCAGTGGCTGATTCAGGCATATGTTTCGGGTGTTTCTGCCTGCATTTTATTTCAAACCATCATGCCTCGCGACACGAACGTTACCGGAGCAACCACTGTAAATAACATGCTAATGCTATGGTACAAGCCTTACTGGTGATAGCACTATGGCGGGATATGTTATGAATTGTTTTAAGATTTCTGTATTATTATATTAGTTTAGTCCTTTACTTAAAAAAAAATGTAAGTAAAGTAAAATAAAACCTAGGCCTACCTACCGTGAAACAATTTTGTTGGAAGAAATTAACAGCATATTTCTTAATTATTTTTTGTATAATTGCAAAAAAGTCATACTTGGGGCGTATTCACGATACACTTTAGGGGGAACAAGTAACATGTCTAATGTCATAAAATTTTTTATATTATAGTACGCCATATAAAAGTAAAAAACAATGTTATAGTATAGTAGTCAGTGTCATTAAAAATGCCATATTAATATCGTAAAAAACATCATATAAAAAAAAATGGTATACTATGCCATGAAAATGATAAAAACGTCAGAGTAGAGTGCCACTAAAAATGTCTTAAAAAGGGGTAGAGCGTGCGCCCCATGAACTGAGGCTGAGAATTTACTAAATAATAAAAGTTTTAAAAATGTATACTTTAGTATGCCACAGTATAATATGCCATAAAATATAATTTTTTTAAAATCACAGTATAGGTTTTTATTTAAAAAAAATTGTCATATAAGACGTTATAGTATGCTATTAAAAAGTCATGACATTTTTTATAGTATGTCATAAAAAAAATGATAGTATGTCATTAAATAAGTTATAGTCATAGTATAGTTTGCCATAAAAATGTCATAAATAATGCCATAGTATAGTATCTCATTAAATGTTATAAGATAGTCATTGTATAGTATATCATATTAAATGTTATGTTATACTATAGTGTGGCATTAATAATGCCATAGTATAGTGCACAATAAAGTCAGAAAAAAAGGTCATAGTATAAATATTTTGTAAAATGTTTGCAATCATCCACAAAAGAAACCGTCATAAAGATGAACGAATCGCTTGTCCAAATTCAACACTGCACATCCTTGGGTCCCCAGCAATGCAATAGTGTGAAGTAGATCAGATGAACGGTTCTCAAGATAGGCGAAGGATATACCCACGTACAGACAGAGATTCCTTTATAGTTCAATTCGATTTTTAAAAAAAAAAAGGGAAAATGAAAATCAATGAAATTTGACATTGTATTATTTTTTTAAATCCATACTGAAAGTTAACAGTTGACAATTTTTCCATGGTTTTATTTTCTTAAATATTGTCAGAAATGTTTGAAATCATCCACATTCAAAACTGAATCAAAGTCCCAATCTTCATATTCAAGTTTTGTGTTACAGATTCAAATCTGTATCACTACAGTACGTAGTAGCAGTATTTCAGTTACCTGGTTAACTTCATTACTTTTATCTAGCGCTTTTAAAATGCCCCCCTAAAAAGCACCAAAGACACAATAATGTCCTGACCTAACACACAAGTACTCATTTTCACACAACCACACACAAGAGATTAATCAAGTCTACCAGTGTAATGGTCATATTCACACATCCCTCAACAACTGATGAAAATGTATTTCTCATTTATCTCAACAAATTGATGATCCCTTTGTCCCACTGACACTGAGCCCATTAACCAGCCCACATTGGAAGAGAAATACTACAGGTTTAAAAACACACACTCTCAAAAGTCCATGGTGAATGAGATTTATTTTTAAACTACTAACATAAAGTAGCAATACCGTTGTGTTGTCTAAATGTGTAACACATATATATTATTAAAACAACTTTGCAACACGCAGCCAAAATTGTTAAAAGGCACTACTGTCAAGTCAAAATGGCTTGAAGATAGTGTTGCTCATTGTGTTCCAACAACTGTAACAGAAGCAAATCCACTCTAAGATTACTCCTCTCAGATTATGGTATAATCCTTTTTTGGCATATCAAAAATTAAATGTTCAAGTATCGTCAAAAATAACTAACTATAGTAAATAAATAACTATTGAGAGTATGATTAAAGAAATAGAACCCAAAAGTCTTCACAAAGATACACCATGGAGAATTAAACCGAAGGTAAAAAAAACGAAATAATAATTTTGTTGGGGACGAGCATGTTAAAATGTTATTAAAAGGGGACGATTTCAAATTAAGGTGGAAAAATGATCCAAAACAAACAATTAAAATGACTTTCACAGCTCTATTCCCTCTTATTAATATAGTTGAATGGTATACTAATACACACATTTGTACACATGCTTCTGATCTTGTTAACAGGAAAGCTGTAGCTTCAGATACAGATGCAACTGTAAGCTTCACTCGCTGCGGTCCTTTGGCTCTCTGTATTTGTAGTGGATGTATTCAAAGATGTCTCTCTCGCTATCCACCAACAAAGGCTCCCCTGCAACACCTACAACATCCACAAAGGAAAAAAGCTGATTAAAGCATGTTATAGATATTTAAAGCATGAATCACTGGTTACTGACTGATGCCAGAAGACACACAGGGCTGGAGAAGAGTGAGCAGCGTCATATGTCACATTAGACTCACCGGTGACCCCAAGTGGCCGTATGGTGTACTCATTAAGAGTGAAGCCCTTCTCCAGAGCATGAGTTCTCATGTTCTTATTGAAGATATCACTTCCAGTGAAATACAGAACTCCACAGTAGTATTGGTCCTGGGGAATTAACCTTTGGGAAATGGAGAAAGGACATTTAGAGAGCAGGAACAGACAGTTGGTTAGAAGAATAAACAAATAAAAGGGTTGCCTCTTTACTGTTTTCGTGATATATCCAATTGTACTGATCCTGTCTGGTATTGTAGTAGGTAGACGCAATGTTTCAATGTTGCAATTTTCTTGGCCAATTCGAATTTCTTAAAAGTCTGACCTGCCAATTCCGATTTTTCTTACTTTCTAAGAACTATAATTGACACACAAATGTATGTTCATACATATCAAAGAAGAATCAGAGAAAATATTCTATACTGTGTATGTAGAACTAATAGAGATAGTATTTCTGTACAGATGTTTAGTTTTATTTAGTATGGTATGGACCTTCTCTCTGTGTAGCTCATTATTATTATTATTGTATAGAGTCAGCTATTTATTATCTATCTAGCACTATGCATCTATACAAAATTATTTGTAAAGCAGTATCTAGCAACAATGTAAAGGTGTGTTTTATATCAAGTTCCACCCCTGCGTGTAGAGCTGCGTCCTCCTGTCTGCCTCACACCTACTGACTGCGTTGGGTGAAAGATGAGAGGAGACCCGCGCTGTCGACAGAAGAGTCGGCCACTGTGATTACTCTGAGCAGCATGTGGCAATGAATTACAATATAATATATTAAGTGTCTGATTAAGTTAGTTGTTGCAAATGTTTTTGTTCCTCCACTGTTTATTTTGGACTTGCATTTGTTACAAATTGTGAGAGCTTTATGTCTTTTCCACTCACGCTTAAGAACACAGACGTGTGCGTGCGCGCGTGTGACGTTACCGTCTATGTCGCTGTGTGTGTGACGTAAAAAAAATTATGCAGTATTTGTGTAACTGTGACCGGAAAAATAACAGATATACGAGACTGATTGGCCGGCCGGTTTCGCTAGGTGGCCGATCGATCGGTGCATTCCTAAACATCATAGAAATGCAATATTAGAATAGCAATATAAAGAAGGGCACCTAATATCAATACGCCTGTGAAGGTATTCTTCCTCATCTTCGTCACTCTGCTGCAGCTGGCAGACGCCCTAAAAAACAGAATCCAGCACATTGTGACCACAGTCATGTGGTCATGGGTTGGGTATAGTTACTGTACTAACTTTGTTACCAATCACAACATCAAACACAGAGCTGAGCACAAGAGAGAATAGAAGCACAGGCCTCACCATGAACTTGGTGTCTCCTTTGGACAGAGTGTCGGTCACAAAGCCAATGGACTCCAAATGGTCGACCACGGCATGGAGGAGCTTGGGCTGGAAAAGAAGATAAATGGAACAAAATTAATTGTAAAAAAAGATAAAACAAGTCAAACTGCAAGTAGTTGCAATATTAATGTTATATTGATTTACAACAGGATCAGAGAGATAGAGAAGAGTCTTACCTGCTTCTGAGTCTCAGAGGTGTAGTCTGGGTGGGTCAGCAAAATATCAATATCACCACTCGATGCTGCTCCTGGAAATTATGAACATGTGAATCAATATCATGATTAATGGAGTTTGAACTCCTATCATTAACTGAAAATCTACTTAAAAAGGGAAGGTTTTACCTCTTCGGTAGCTTCCACAGATTGTTCCAATATATTCTGTACCGATGTCTTTCAACTCTTCAAGAATAAGAGTCTAAACAAAACACACAGTGTAAGAAAACTCTATAAAACTAATTTGAAGATAACAAAAACTTAAAAGCTTCATCACCTCCATCTTCTCCATTTCAGCACGTGGAATCCTTTTCTCAAATTCCTCAAAGTATCTAAAGACAGCAAAATAATCAATGAAACACAGCTTGTGTATCAGTGAAGAAAGACTTTAAGATATTCAATTATTTTGGTACTAATGACTTGCATGCTTAAAAAAAAAAGAGCATTCAGCTAAACTTACCTGAGTCCAATCTGTTGATGATGGTTTAGCTTGTGTTCAATCTTTTTCAAATCTAAGAAAAATACAACAAAAAACAGGAAAGAACATCTCTCATTTAAAATCATACCAAAGCTAAATCTACAATTGTGCACACAAATTGAGCATGCAATAAACTGTATGTCCAATATAACATGAAGTCATATGGACCTAGACTAAGATTAAAGAAAACGTTTTGAACAATTCTAATAAACAAACCTTCTAACGTCTTCACCCCTTCCTCAAAAAACTTCCTGGCAGCAGCAGGGCTGAAGTCAAGACCGACAAGATGCAGTTTGTAACATGAAGCATTATATTAATACTATAATAAGAGATTAATCTTAATCAAGTCCTGCATATCTCTGGAATTGCCACTGAATTGGCAATCAAGTGAATTTTTAATTAGTCATGATGCATTTCATTGTGAATGTCGATAAAACTAACAACATACCCAATTCCAGTAACTCTGGTGAGGAAATTGATAGAGGAGCTTGTGTCATCGTTGCGAATCTAGAGGAAAATATGAAAGTAGCACACCAGTCTGTGTAATACTTTGAAATTGAGCTATTATTTAACACATCCTTTTACAATGAGAAATAGTTCATGCATTACCACTCCTCAAGACTCACCTTTTCCAGTTTCCGTAGTTTGCCAGTTTGTAGGAACTCATCAATCTTTTCTGCTATTTTAGCTCCAACGCCGTCCTGTTGAAATGTGAAAACAAACATGAGGGTGTTGAATAGTGCGATCAACAGCAGTTATGTAAGATGTGCAGAGTATTACTGCTGACAAACAAATGCTAGAGCAGAGTGCATCACATAACACACAGCAACATGAGCACATTAGTGGTAGGGAAGACAAATAATGATGGAGTCATTTCCAGTGTCCAGGCACCATTACACTGAAATAAACGTCAGTAAAGCAGTTAAGATCAAGTCAGCTGTCCTGGTCAAGTTCAATACAGAGACAGATAATAACATTTCACTCTATGACGTAGTGAATGTGATAAATTCAACATAAGAAATTACCAAGAAAAAACACAAAAGTGTGGATATGCCAACAAAAACATGGATTATTAATGTATGGTCATGTTAGGAAATCAAGCAATTCTTCAATGATTATAATCATGATAATTAGTTACACCCAAGTGGCAACCAAGCGGTCTGAAATGTAAAAGCTGCATTCTCTTTTATTACCTCAGTAAACATTTTCCAGATAAGTGTATGGTCTCAATTGCTAGTTTCAAATCTTCTTTCATACAGCATTATGTGCCTTTTGTAAGTTATGGTCCCATTTAGAGTAAAATAGACGATAAAGCAGACTATGCTTTAGGACGGGGCTACCTTGTGATTGACAGGTTGCTACCACGGTGTTGTTGTGTTTTCATATTACAACTTTAAGTGTAAGTGTTTTTAGTTCATGAAAGGTAATTGTTTGTTGTTGTTACTTCTGGTTTCAAAATACAAAGATGGCAACGGACAAAACCCCAAACATGAGGCTTCAAAACCGTCGTCCACAAACCAATGGGTGACGTCACGGGGTGACTACGTCCACTTCTATTATACTTCTATAAAGAATCATTAAAAAAAAGGAATTCCTTCATAAAGCAGTGTTTGATGAGCAGTTTGATGGACATGCGAGCCAAAAGCACAATGGTGACATGATACACATTCAATATCAAATCTTTAAACTAATCAGTGCTAACCAGTACATCAGCACCAATATCTTCCACTACAAGCAGTGACCATTATAACCTTCAAAAAGGTAACAGGTCTGTACACTGCATTGCTGTGTCTCAGTTTGTCATTGCTACACAACATTTCATTATGCATCTGGATCATTGTCACAAAGTCAATTTTTCACTTGTGTAAAAATTCACTGATGTGTTTTTTTATAAAGGCAACAACTGTAAAGAACTTAAAACCAAATCTAGTGCACATACCAGTTTCTTGGCCTCTTCACCATTTTTGATTTTGTTAGGGTACTTTGAGATGGTAGATGCTGCTTTCCTAGACAGGGAATAAGCAAAATGATTTTAAAAAGATGTATAATGTATCAACAAAAAAAAATGTGATGTTAAAAGACATAAAGTAGCAAAATAATGTGATACATTTTTTTTGATTGAATGCCAAAACAGAACCTATTTGTTACAATTACATAAACAAGTTTTATCACAATTACTAGTCAACTCTCTTCTTCATATAGCATACAATATATTACACACTCAGTTGCCAATCAAAAGCAATGTAATACACCCTACACCATGGTTACATTGTTCAGCTTTTGTTAAAACTATTTTAGAGAGGTGTTTTTGTCCACACCCCTTATATCAATGACAGTAGACTAAATACTTGCAACAACTTCCAAATTCACTATAAAGTTGATTAAGATGATAAAACTGTTTATATACTTTTCTGTATTCTATATATCCTGTTGATAGTTTTAAACTAGCAATTTAGTTAATGATCTCTATGCATCTGATATTGATGTATTACATTTGTGATCATACCTTGTTGTATGAACAATAATGAAACCTTCATCCTGAAACAAAGCACTGCTGAGGCTTCACAGCTTACCTGTAAGCATTGTACTTGTGTATTGCCCTGTTGACGTTTTTCTCGTAATTGGCCAGCTCTGGAAACAGAAATGAGACATCGCATGGTTTCATATTTACCTCGTGCTTCTGCAGTTTATTGCCACTGTTTTAAGACATGCTAACTCAGCTGAAGGCAGGAGGCATTTAAATGACAACAGTGACCATCAGCGTCGGGGCTGAGAAACTCAGATGTTTAGGTCCGAGCAAACCAGAGACACTAACAGCATAATTTAGCATATTTATTTTTGACAAATAAATACTACTTATGCAAAGTTATTTGTTATTTTTTACTTAAAAACAAAACCCAGGAGCTACGCTAGCTATCGTTAGCCAAACTCAACCGTCTCTCCTCTGCACGTACCGACAAGAAAGTCTGTTATTCCCTCATTTGGGGATTCCTGCGGGGCTTTCCTCTTGCTCATTGTTATTTTTGACAAGCTCTCAAATGTCCGTTGTAAACCTAAAAGGTCTTATATTCATGCACACAAAGTCTAAACCTCTGTAATCTTGGCTAGCCTCGAACTAGCACATTAGCAAGATCAAGCCGAACAATGACCGAAATACGTAGAGGGGGTGGGGCGTGCGTCAAGACGTTAGTACGTGACTACGTCATACATACTGTTTCCAACTCAAGTCACCATAAAATGAACATCAGGACATTTGGGGAATATTATTCTCTACAATGGTATTCCGGATGGATTTGTTTATTACAAACGTGTATGTGTAGGACATTTAAATCACCAATGAAGATATTCCTTGGAATTGTATCATCATGAGAGTTATTCAGAACTAGTGAGGAGTCCATTGATTCTGGATAAACAGAGTTTTGTGTTTAAATTTAATATCTTAAGTTAATATCTGTGTGGAGAGAAGTGCATTAGCTAGTAATAGGTAATTGTCTGTCTTTTAGGTAATTTGTGTGGAATAGTTACATTTAAGAAAAAAATCATATCCAACTAACAAGGTTTGAACTTTATTAATTATTCTTGTGATTTATGTTCTTTAAAACAAAGAGACAATTTTTAAAAATGTTTCCACTGTATGTATTCCAAAATAGTTTGGATTGATATGCCACACTTTCTATTTAGAACAACAGGTCAAATGGTCATGCTTTATGGTAGTGATAGTTTTAATTATTTAGAAAATAACTCAATGGACAAAACTGTTAGCTTTTTAATACAACTGTTTGTACTTTTTTGACAAATTCCATATTTATAAAATTAAAAACCTTGATCTTATTTCTAATGGATACTAACCTCTATTACAATTCTCTAGTCAAGCTGAAAAATAGAAAAGCGACAAAAACCCAAACAATGTTTGAAACAAAAAATGATCGACTAATGTTTCTTAATTATTCATTTGTGCCCCTTAATGAATACATTTCCCCCCTTCTCCTATGTATTATTTTGTTTTTATTGAATGTAAAAAGCTTCTTGTACAATCCCTTCACCAAATGTTTTTATTTTAAATTTTAAATGTCTTAACTTAATTCCATCGCACTTTGTATCTTCTTTCTGTTCTTTAAACTTGTTTATATGTTATTGTTGTTGTTTGACAACATTCGATTGTTACATACTGTCAAGCAGTAGTAGTAGTTGATATAAATACAAATACAATACTTTAGCAGTCTGCAACATACTGACTGTGCACACTGTACGACATTATATGCTTTAATAGCCAAGAATGTAAAAATATATGTATATATACAATGACTTATATAATGAAAAATATTCATTATAACAAAGACAAAACAAATAACATCTCAGCAGGTGATACTTAAAGAGCTAACAATTTGTACTGTTTACTACAGTTTACAGTGCATCTGCTTGTTTTTCTCCCAAGAGAAAAAAACTGCATATTATTCAGTAGCATGTACAGTATATTGTTCTTTAAGTAACTGATAATCAGAAACCTTGATAGTTGACATTATGTAATAATCACTCAGTTTGTATTATAGAGTTTTTCAATTTACAAAATGTAAATACTTTCCTAGCATTAAAATAATCATCTATTTTACAAGGTTCAGCGTTATGTTACATAATGCAATGACAAAATGAAAATGAATCTCAATAAAGCATTTACAGGACCTCCTCCACCTCCTCCTCCTCCTCCTCCTCCTCCTCCTCCTGATGTGTTAGGAATCTAGGAATCTATTTTTACATAAACTCTGTCCCTGGAGAATATTTTAATGGCCTCCTCGATTTCAGAAAGCCTACAATCAAGATGAGCCCGAAGTGAGCGAACACTCAGATGGTCAGCTTTGAGAGGGAGTGACACCAGCTCAGTCACCAGCGAGCGATGGGCTGAGGAAACAAAATCAACAAACTAAGAGAAGCAAATACTCACTTTACATGAAAAACCTTATGGTAATGTTGCCATCAATAATATAAGGGCAGAGATAAAGAGACACAGAGACATACTCTCTTTGAGGGACTTCAGTGTCTCCTGTCTCTCACTCTCAGGCATCAGGGTGTGGCCAGCTGGGGCTGTAGGATCAGGTGCGTTCCTCCTCCTCTCCTCCTCCTCTTTATGCCACTGCTCCTTCCTTTCCTCAAGACTGAGTGTGTGTCAAGTGTCAATGAGAGGGAGAACAGAAATGTAACATTAAAAGGGTGTCAACATGGCCTCTTCTTGTGAAGAGTCATGTGTTTTTACCAAATACTTAAAATCAATAAATAGAAGAAGCATTAAAATCCCATATGAAGAGATGTGTCCTGTGTGTCCAGGGTTATAAAAATATCTTGTATTGATTTTAAGTCACATTACATGGAAGTTATTAAAAAATACATATATATGTATTCTTTAATAACTTCCATGTATAATATGCATATATATATATATATATATATATATATATATATATAGATAGATAGATTGAGCGATAGATATATATACAGTATATCTACAGATATGTATAGATATATTTACATTTTTTTAATGTATTTATGCTTCTTGACTGTACTGGATTGTATCTTTTATTTTCTCTACTATGTTTATTGTTATGCACCAAAACAAAACAAAAAAAAACCCTTTATGTGAAAACCTACTTGGCAATAAACATCTTTCAAATCTATGATTCTCCGAGTTCAGAGAAGCACTAAATCAAATATGAAGAGGTGTGTACTGTGCTTCCAGTGTAGTGATCTGGTATCGATTTTGAGTCACTGGGTCATATTACATGGAAGCAATTGAACAAAATTTGATTTTTCCAAAAGGATATTTATAAAAAATAGAACATTTGAGTAGATAAGGACATTTGATTGTGGGGATGTAAGATATGGCATAAGAATACTCACTACTGAGGAACCTGTCCCTTGACTGCCATGGGCACTGGCTTATCTCGAAGGTTTGTCAATGACTGGGACCGACGCATCACTGTTTTTCCTGCAGCCCGGGCATTATGTTTTATGAAGTCTATCATATGGCCTTGCACCTGTAACTGTATCCATAAACAACAATGTATGGAATTAAAACAAATAGGAAATATTGCAGATACATGTCAAAGTCAGCAAAATGCAGATTCATGTTATTTGTTCGATAAAACTTATGGAGCTAAATACAGGAGTTGCCAGCTCTACTTTTCTCTTGTCAAAATGAATATATTATACCTCTTTGTGCCTGATCATGTGAGTGTGTGTATGAATAAATGAAGATTTATTAGCAATTCTCACTTGCAAGTTCTGGTCCTGTATGGAGTTGCAGGAGGCCGGGCGTTGCAAAGCTACAGGCGAGGTTTTGGAGCGCGGTCTTGGTGGGGCAGTAGAGTGGGCCTTCAGAAAGTTTTGACACTGTGGTTTAGCAGTTGGACTAGAAACCTGCATGAAAGAAACTGGATTAAAAGTGATCAAGAGGAAATATGGATAAACCAAGGACTTGCATCTTTCGCAGACATGCTAATTACCTGTAGCTGGACTGTCACCCTGGACGGGACGTTCTCGTATTTGGAGGAGGTCCAAAGAGCTTTGACTGGAACCGGACGAGACTGTGCTCTCTCTGACTCCTGCTCTTTGCAGCGCCTCTGGATCTCCCTGAGCCGACGCACATTCTCTTTACCAAAGTCATGTACCCGCTGTTCTGAGGGTCAAAAATCACAAAAGGTGTCTCAATTACTTTTTAATTTTTATATGGAGTTAGTTTGTTCAATCAAGCTCTGTTACTTACTGTAAAAACTTCCCAAAAAAAAAAAATGAAATACGAAGATACATTGATACCATCCCATATGCCATCCCATCGTATAGCACAAATTTACAGACCAGAAAATCAATTGCACTTACTCTGTTTGGGAACAGGGGTGATAGAGACACCATCTAGTTTGAGTAGTTCCCCCACTACCCCTCTCTGTCCTCGTTCCAGAATATGGGTGGCATTAGGGCCGATACGGGGGGGATGTGCTGGGGTACGAGCACTGTAGCAGCCAGGGTACAACACAGGATCTGGAGCAAGCGGCCCTGAGAGCAGAGCCAAAGTCCCATTATGGTTTCCCTCTAAACGGCCACGTGCTGAAGAAAGAAAAAACAACAACTTATAGATATTAAGTTTACTGCCCAAAATCACTGGAAAATAACACACACTGTTTTAAGTTTTTATATATATATATATATATATATATATATATATAGCAGAGCCCCGTGACTGCATCTAACCTGAAGCAGGTCGTTGGTAGTACTGAGGAAACAGAGAAGGATCCGGGGGGATTGGCCCAGATAGGGATGAAGGTCCTTCACACATCTGAAGCTGTAAATTGTACAAAAAAGAAGAGAAAAAGGAAAAAGACCGTAAAAGGTTACAGTATCAGCTGAGCAGCTGAGAACATATAATCAAAGCCTGGTACAGAAACAGAGCCAAACAGGACCGCAGGGCCCTGCAAAGAGTAGTTTGTTTGTCTGAAGATACAATAGGCGGTGTTCTACACTACCTAAAGGATATTTATACCAGCATGGCAAGAATAAGGCAAATCATGAAGGATCCCAACCACCCTGGTAACAGCCTTCCCTCCTGGCCTGGTGTATCACCAGGCACCAGGCCAACACTGAGAGGCTCAGGAAGAGCTTCTCCCCTCAGTCCACCAGTATACTAAATTAGGTCCTTGCCCCCCACCCCCTAATCATAAACAAATAGGCTATATTGTTATTATTCCTATTCTATTCAAACTCTTTTTAATGCAAAAGGAATTGTATCTTGTATGATTACAAATGACAAATAAATTGATTGATAGATAGATTGAAAGTCAGACCCAAACATACATGTTTCACAATGATAAGCCGATGATTGGTTAGTGTGACTTAATGACAAGCAAGATAAATAACCTATGATTTATTTGTGTACTACAGGTGGTGTAATTGCTGCACATTTCAAACAAAATATAAATCCTTGAAAGATATAAATCAAAATCACACAGACTGCATGAATAAGACTATGCAGACGTTTAGTTAATAGTAGTAGTTAGTCAGTATAGGTGGCTGTAGTGAAAAAGGATAAAAAGGATGAATGAATGAATAAATAATTTGTTTTTGATATTATAGCTATCAACATCCCTGTTGATCCAGCGTCCCGTGGCTTGCTAACGTTACCTAGCGCTAACGCTGTCTAACTATAGCGATTGTTAACTTAATTAGATAGCTTGATATAAAGTTAGCTAATAGACACGGGCTCTTTCGACGTATTCCTCCTGAGAAACGATTTAACGCCAACGTTACTAAACAGATTTGACATTTTTTAGGTCGACCAAACAACTGTAACCGGTTATGTTGCATAAAATGATCAAGATAGTTGGTTTACCTTTAATATATTGTCTTGTTTATCAGTTGAGGATTGTGTTCACGCAGGCTGATGACGCGGAGGTATCAACGCTTGTATCAGGATTCTTCACCATGGCAACGGGGCAGCCGTACATAGAACGAGACCTGATAGAAGAGAAAAGTTTCCCCCAAAAATAAAGACAGTCAAAACTGTCTCTGGTTCCGACTTCTATCAAACATGAATACAAATCTATCCAAAATCATATGAACTGTGAAGCAGTTGAGGGTTTAATAAAAATCAGACACGGGCACAGCGGCAGATTTATAGCAACAACATACACATAGTGTGTTACTGCCAACGAGGATATTTCTACACCGTAGAACTGCAGCAGAGCTAAGACCCAACAGCTCCCCCTGTGGCCTTAGTGAGTCACTGCATTGAAGCGTTGACTGAATCATTTCATGGAAGGAGTGGATACAAGACAAACACTTGAAGCACAGTGGGTGTTTCAAAGTTAAATAGGTGAACAAGATCCACATCATTACCATATGCTGTTTGCTGCATTTGCTTACATCTGATTTGAGGGTGAAAAACAGAACACAACATGTTTCTTTTTGCTTTTTTGGATTTTTCTTCTTTTCTTCTCACAGTTTGTAATAAAGTGCACAGATGATATAGTTGTACTATATTCAGATAAACATCAAAAGGTACTAAGCAGCTTAAAGATGTAGTGAGAGACAGTATACACCTTATGAATAAGGACTTCAAGTTTGTTCTCATCTTATAGGCTATTCTTTTAACACTCACACAATGTGTAAAGTTATATTACAACAGATTACCAATAAAACAACTGACTCACTACTCGTTATGTTTAACAATTACATGATGAGCTCAAATGAATAGCATATGAAGAATACTATCCAGTGATATGACATGGGAGGAGTCAGGCTACCCTGAACGTTCACTAAAGTAAAAGTATACCCCAGTGGAAAAAATGTTCTCTAACAAAAAAAGTCCTTCATTTAAAAGTATCAAAAGTAAAAGTAATCATCATGCACAATGATTCAATATGTTATATTGATATATATATATATGATATATTAATATTTGATTTATTTACACCTCACCTCAGTTAAAGTTAAACTCCCTGTGAATAGGAGACTTGTTGGAATAGTGCACATCGACACGGAGAAATCTGTGAATGTGTAAATGTTTTATATGTTGAAACTGATGTGTGAACCTTTAAATGATTTAATAACTTGTAAACAATCATTTTAGTTACAATGTTATTGCTAAGAGTGACTTTCTCACAATAAATCTTAATATTGGAGGAAGGGAGCTTCAGCTGGTTATGTAAAAATGAATTGAGTGAAGCAACCAAGTATTGCAACATAGATATCTTAACAGCCAGAAGCTTAACTTATCTACTAACTATTACAAGTCAGAGGACAGGTGGCTTCACATGAAAACACTGTTGTAAAAGAACAGTCTTTTCTTTGTATTTCCTACACAAAAACTTTCAACTGAGTGATACTGAGTCAGCAGAACTTCAGCCTGTGTTGGATATTTACAGCACCGACATCAAATTATAGAGACATAAACAGAAATATAAAAGTCAACATTTTTATTGATGTCTTTTTTACTGATTGAATCAGTAATTAAATGCTGAAACCAATGAGCTTTTGGGAAATATATATTTAGATTGCCCAAGTGCAGCATGGTTTTTTTTTTAAAGTGGGAGGACAACGGATCACCTGGAGTAAACCCAAAAAAGCTGCTCCACTGGTCTGCTCTACAGAGCCATTCACTGGTCTCTGACAGAGGGAGGAGGTAGGAGGAGCAGGAGGTAACGTAGATGGGATGCAGGACTTGCACTCTCAATTTCATCTAAATAACCCAAAAGGTCGAAGGTCTCAGTCTGAAGGGCTTGATGATGGCTCTGCCTGCAGAACTGAAGAATCTCCTCATGAAGCAGTGCTTCTTCGGTGGTTTCAAGAGGTGGTATTTGAAAATGCAGGCAATACCATTTACAATAACTGAATCTTCTAGATGTATTGCAGCCAGCACGGTGTCTGCACAGCTCCAGGTCCCGCACAGACCGTTATAAATGACCCTGTCGAGGCTTTCAAAAGATTCTGGGGGGATTTCAAAATCTTCTCCCTGGACTTTGGCCATTACTTTTTCAAGCAAGTACTGAACGATGGCCTTTGGGTTCCCATGAGTGCTGTTCGCCTTTGCTTTTTTTAAAAGTCGGGAAACCAGCTTCTGCACAAGAATCCTGACAGACATTTTGTTGTTTTCTGTCTGTGCCGTTGCACCCTGCACCTGGTCAGCGCTTGTGTCCTCCGATACTGTGGCTGTCGGTGATACTGACTCCTTCAAAGCCAGTGTCACCCTGTCACTGTGGCTGCCAGCCTGAGTGGTCAACCACCACCTATACAGTCTCAGGAAGTGGCACACTTTGCACTTTATTGCTTCACACATGGTATGACGTGGCGGGGAAACAAATATTGTTGTAACTCCTGCCACACTGTCAGATATCAGCCCCTTCGTGGTGTGAGTGAAGAGCAGATCACTGAGCGATGTTGTGAATTCTGGGTTTTTGCTGTTGGAAATGTTGTGTAGTCTTTGAAGGAGAAAAGCCTCATTTCCACCTTGTCGGTCCTCACCATCCTCGGTCAGCAGAGCGTCAACTTCATCGATGAAGGACTGCACTGACTCCCTGCTTTGTCCTTTGGAGTCTGGGAAGAATTTGGTCTTCAGCTCTGCGGCGATTTGATGTATAGCCATTTTGGCAAAGTGTGAGGCAAAAAGGGTCTTTATCTTAGTCTCCACTCCTTTCAAGGACAGTTTGCACCCATCTTTGGATTCTGCGGTTGTATTTGCAGAATCTCTCTCTTGCAGACTGTTAACCTCTTTTGCGATTAACTTAGCGATGTCATCTGCAAACCGTTCAATCTCCTGGGAGGTGACACATTGCAGAAGCTCATGCTCGGAGTGGTTGATATCCAGAAGAGGTTCTGTGATCTCACTCAATGCTTTTCTAAGTATTTCCTGGACAGCTTTGCTGGTTTTGATTACAAAGCTGTCCTCTGAACCTCTTGAGATGGTTGACAAGATTCTTGTTTGGACAGATCTGCCTTTTGACTGGCTGCTGTCATCATCAGCTGATTCTTGTTTCAGCAATGCCCACTGCTCCACTGTCATCTTTTTGCAAGAGGATTCATTCAGAGGACGAACATCATCCAGCCTGATCTCTGGCATCACCTCTGCCGGTGGAATTCCTTTTCTAGACATGGTGATTAATTGCTGGTTTATCGTGCCTTATTTTCGATGCTTTTTGTAAAATTCTTGTCTGTTTTTTTTAAGTACTGGTACTATCAGTAGCTCAAGTAGAAATGTGACTGATGGAAGAATTTCTCCCTAGTTATAGAAGCATGTGTGTGACTCAATAAAGTTCAGGAGGCATTCCAGAATCTGACGTCAGATCAAAGAAGAATGGCGTCATCGAAGGAATAAATTAGAATGTCCGTTAAACTCCAACTCCCAACAACCACTGCGGGTTGGAAACATTCAAAGTCAGCTGCAGTTTCACAATCAATTGACCCAATAACACGGCAACATCATGTAATTCTGTTCTTAAACAAAGAAACATTGTTTCAAGATAAATACAACGTGAAAAAGTTAGTCCTGCGTCCACTGCTCATCTGCAGGGAAACAATTGAGCCTCAATACATACATACAGAGAGTAATGAATAACACGTTATATGAAACTGTCCCTGATTGTATGCATTGTGATACAAGTACGCCTATGTTCAATTATTTGTCTCTCAAGTAATTACGAGCTATTTATAGCTGTTTTGTATGGCATAAAGTAACCAAGAAGTAAGTGAAAGGCTCATTTCCAGACAATAAGCTTCTTAAATTTAGAAGAAGAACACAAGACTCCGCGGAGCAGCCAGTCTATAGGAACAACACTTGGACATTTTGGAGGATTTTCTGTAAATACTGGGTCAATTTGGGGTTTATTGCCAAGTAGGTTATTCACTTTCAAGACATTATCCTCGGTGTTTGGTGCAAACAATCAACATATTAAGAAGAAATAAAAATACAAGCAAAGTCCTGTAAAAGTCCAGAACATAAATATAGAATAGTAAAATTACAATAAAAATATGAAGAAGATACTATAAAATGACTATAACAAATGTGCACAATACAACTGTAGTATGTACAATATAATTGTCATAAGAAAAACGCAGATTTAATTGTTTTGCTTCAATCATAGAGATGTCTAACGATACTGCCCCAAAAAAAGTGCAAAACCCTAAATCCAGCAAGTGGGGAAGGAAGAAATTAATATAAAAATCAAGAGAAACATATCATTATAATAATAGATAGAATAATAACTACTGTTGTCACAGTCTGCTTCTCTCCTCGCCTGCTCAGCAACGTAGTGCTTCACAAAAAGTAATTTTTTATGCATTTGCGGAGGAGGAAAACACATCCACCAGATTGTTGTCTCGAATCCCGACTTCGGCAGGATTGAGGTTTATATTATGCCAAATAAAAGTGCTTGTGTTGGCCGTTAAAACTTGAATTTATTCAAGATATTGACTTATAAGACTTGTGCAATGCGGTTAACGGTCAATACATTAGTATCAAATGCAACTTTGCTAGTCAATATTATATACTTCCTATCCATATGGAGATTCTATACATCTTACAAGTTCATTCATTAAATATTTCAATTAGGGATAGTTTTTGCTTTGATCCCTTGAATAATAATTGTCTTGGTTTGCTCAGGTTGGTGTCTGAGGCTTTTTCAGGTTTTCTTATACACGGTCCGTTTCTAGTCATGTGACTGGTAGATCACCATAGATACCAAATATACAGGACGATGATGTTGTTTTGCAGACTCACTCCTCCTCGTGCCTGATGAATGGACTGTATATAAGGAAACCAGAAGTGGCCTCAGACACCAACCTGATGAAGGCAATTACATTTGTGTTGAATAAAAAGACTTGTGCAATGTCTTTTTAATTGTTATGGACTTGAATTGCATCTCGCCATGGTTTGCACCTCGCTGTGTGTAAATATATAAAACCTAAGCATACAAATGAACATGAACTGAGACAGTATTGATATTAGCATTTGTATTCTATTGTATTTGGCTTTGGAAAAGGTGAAGCAGAAGAAATCATTTGAAGAAGTCACCTTGGGCTCTGGGAAACCATTGGAAATTCTAAACATTGAACTTTCTCCTCCACTCCAAGCATTGGACACTTACTAGTTACTTGAGTGAAACAAACCTTTATTTTCAATCACATCACAACATATTGAAACATGACACTATAACTATATGATATAATATTAATATAATATAGTAATAACAATAATATAACTGACATAAGTCAGCCTGGCTACAGAGCTGAAGAGAAACCTGCGCTTGTTCTTGTTTTCTTCTATTATTGATGAGTAATAAGCAGCTCTGGCATTACAGTGAGCCTTGTTGTATGTTTTAAGATGATCTAGCAGGACTAAGCAACATTAATCCTCTCAAGTTTTCTCGATTTGAGTTTAGTTTAATTTGTAGGTTAAGCCACAGAACTTGCTTTCTCTCTTTTATTATCTTCTTTTTTAGAGGAGCGACAGAGTCGAGTGTCATTCGCAGTGAGGCTGCAGCTCTATGAACAAGAGGATTCATTTGTTAATCTGTTACATTGATATTGAGACATGGTAATGAATTAAGTGCCGATGGAATCACTTGCTTAAATGTAGCTCCGGCACTATCAGAAAGACATCGAGCGTGGGATATTCTGCCTAATGGCTTGTGGTCCAGTAAAAGGACTTCAAAAGTTATTAAAAAATGGTCTGATAAAAGAGGATTATGTGGACGGACTAATACATGTTCAATTTCAACACCATATGACAGAACAAGGTCCAGGGTTTAAACAATGTGTTGGTTCATGTAGACTCAGACTGAACCCAATGGAATCTAATAATAAGATAAACGCAATATTAAGGCTGTTTTATCAACGTCCGCATGAATATTAAAGTCACCTACAATAATTACTTAAAACTCGATAATAATTCAGAGGATTCAGATAGAAACTCAGAATACGGAGCAGGAGGGTGGTACTCTATAACGAATGAAATTGGCTTTATTGTTTTCCATGTTGGGTTTGAAAGCGTAAAAACAAGGCTTTCCAAAGAGTTCTAGTTTAGTTTAGGTTGAGGATTGATTAATAGGCTTGAGTCGAATAAGCCTGCAACTGCACCACCTCGGCCTCGAGGATCGTGAGTATTATTATGACGAGGCGGAGTGGATTCATTTAGACATATTCTTCATGTCGCAGCCAGGTTTCAGTCAGACAAAATCAATCAACCTGATATTAAATCATTTACTAATCCAGTTTTAGATGACAGCGACCTGATGTTCAAGAGTCCACATTTAATTGTTCTATTATTATTAGTGTGTAAGACTGCAACTTTGCCTCCTGGTCTCAACTCCGGGTGGTCATGGATTAGGTGCACTAATACACTTTGTAATGTTACTAGATATGAGATCCGCTCCTTCCAAAGTAGGATGAATAGCGTCTCTCCTAATCAGACCAGGAGTTCCCCAGAAGGTCCGCCAGTTGTCTACGAAGCCCCATCATTATCTGGACACCACCGTGACAGCCAGCGACGACATGACGGCTGAACATGTCGACCTCTGGTCGGCCCGCAGCGGCTACAGGGGGCCTGCTAACAGCGACAGTAGCCAACCACCCTCGAAAACTCGACTCCAACCCTGCATATAAACTACATTTAATACATGTACCATTATCACTAAAGGCGGCAGAGGAATAGCTAAACATGAAAGAGGAGAAGAGCAGAAGAGAGAGATGGCGAGCTGCCAAGCTGCAGCAGCTAACGTTAGCAGAGCCGGAAGGAGTGAAACAGCTGCGGATTTAGCGAAAGAGTCGCGAAGAGAAGGAATTTAAGGAGAAAGTTATAAGTGTTTGAGAAGGACTAGTGTAGGTTCAGAGATATGACAGGAAGGTAGCCGCTGTGATCAAGAATATAACAACATTAGCTGAGTTAAGATAGAGCAGCTGAAGTAAATTATCAGCGACACAGAAATGTACGATTAACCGGAAATGACGCGTTTACCGTGCGACGTAGTCCGACCTATTTGGAGATGCGATCATGTAATTAATTGCATTTCTTCATGAAAAGTGTGTTTTAATATGATTTATTATGGGTTTTTTTTGGTACATTGTGCAAAATATGAAGAGCTGCAAATAAAGCTGATTTCATTTTTCGAATTATTTTCTCTCCTGATAAAGCTAATCAGTTTTTCTTTGTTAATCGAAATGACTGATCGTCTTTCCATACAAGTTTTATTGGGAGCTGTTTCATTCCTTGTTTAAAGATAGCTGTTATTGTACTTTTCTTGGTCTGTAGACTGTCCATAAAGACTTTGACCAGCTAATATGTAACTCGCACCTGAATGGTTGGTTAGTCTTGACAAGCCGGTGTTTCCCTGCGCTCAGTTCTAGCAGGTATATTTCTATTATATCGTGCTGGGTTATATTCTCCCTGAGTGTTGCCTTCCAGGTTTACTAAAGAACATCTCCTATTCAGTACGACTGCCACGCATATAGCTCTGGACGTAACTATTCCTATACTGAATCAAAATATAACCATTTGTTTGCTGGAGCGTGCTGAAGAGTTACACTGTAATGCTGTGATTAAGGTCTGCCTGACATGTTAACTCAGGGCTACACACCCTCTTTCAGCCCGAGGTCATTTCCCCCGAGTGGTGGAAGAGTGTCATTACACCAAAACAAGCGCAGCATTTCCAGTTGTACCACTGTTGTTTCACCCTGGCAGTGTTTATGTTACATGTGTGGAAAAACCCAGATATTTCAAGTATATTCATTGTTTTCCGATGTTGCTGCAATTTAAATGACCAACATTTGAAAGATTTTACTCTCTTAACAAGCCTTATTTTTAATGACAATGTGTGGAATTAGTATAAGGTTGGTGATGTAGAAAGCTGCATCAGGGTAATAGGCCTAATGTCATAATATTTAATGGATATATATTGATATGAATAGTCTACTATAATAAAACTATAAACACTTTTTCCATTAATGCCATATGAGTATTGGCGTGATATCATTGGACGGATCACTCGATCGCAAATAAAAGACCTGGGCTCCAAAGATCTTCTCAATGTTAACAAAGTGAACCCGGTGTACAAGGATTCACACTCACGAGCAGTATACTCTTTAATAAGTTATTTTCCTCAATGTCAATTGCACAACGGCCCCGCCCTCGACCGGAGGTCTGACTCGCGCCTGCCCAGTGTGTTTGTCTCTGCTTTCTCCTTCACTGTGCCCCGCTGCACCGAACAGCGTCGTCAAACTCTGCACGTTCCGCCCCATAAAGAAAGGTAAGAAATAACTGACTTTAGAAAATTGTGATTTTCAAAAACTTATTATCTTATGTTGGTGTATCTATCATGACGATCAACTGTTGACAATTGCCCCGTGACTGTCAGTGAGATATGAGTCACACATAAAGAGGTGGGTGTCCAGCAGCAGCAGGAGCAGCAGCAGCAGCAGCAGCCAGGGTTTTAAAGCCAGTTCAGGCCAGTGTGTGTCATTAATGTTAACCGTAAAACTAATCCCCACAAAGTGAGTTTTCTAAAAATGTAGGCCTATTTGCTCAACTGTGACGCGAACAGGGGACACAAGAAGGGCTCCCATTCTCGGTAAAATATTAGAAAGTGGCATATTTTAACATTGCGGTGCAACATCCATCATTTAACAGCTGAAAAAAAGATTTTGTGTTTAAAAAGTTAGCTGTTGCAGTGATGCTCACCCTTTAGCAGACGTCTTATGGACGCACGAACAATGGGAACCAGAAGTGGACGCATCTGGAAAATAACAATGTCTCGTTCTCCGATGGGACAGGGCGACGTGAGGCCATACATCTTGTTAAAACGTCTTATCTGTCTGTTTGTCTAGAAGCACAAGGTCCACGAACAGCTACATAACAAGGACCGTTATCTTTTTGGCTCTAGCCACCTTTACTCCTTCCTATGTAACTATACATTAAACACAGAGTGGTAGTGACCCACACGGAGTATTCATTAGGCAAATGAAACTTCATGGACAGCTTGGAGGAATAAGTGAAAGGAATAAGTGAAAGTTTAACAGTCCCCCAAACAGATATTGGGGAACATTGTGGTAATGTATTTGCTTTTAGACAACATTGCTCTCTAATGTTCTGAAATCAAGCGTGTGCCAGTCTGCCTCAGAGCTGAAAACACTCATTACTAACAATACAGGATGCTGCAGCGAGCAACACCCAATCACACTGGTAAACAGGTGCTTAGACATCAAACTTAACCGTTGTCACGATATGGACTCAAACCCCCTGGATGCTGAACATATCACACTATGGAACAAATGCATCACTACCTCATGCTCTTAACATTAAAGCTATAAATTGTCTTAGTGTAACTTGACTGCACTCAACCTTATCTCACACCCACACATTCCTCCCTTATATGACACACACACACACACACACACACACACACACACACACACACACACA